>JAJMAG010000209.1:0-42475 GCA_030564905.1 Geotrichum fermentans
TGCTTTTTATTTCTTATGAAAGTAAAGAGTGTGTATACAACGAACTATGTTAATAATTAGTAGTACCAGAACATTGACTTTCGGGCCGCCGGCGTACGGCGCCACGCGCACACAGGCCTCGGGCGGGCAGGCCTCGAGCGCGGCAGGCTACTCGCCCAGCCTGCCGCCGCTCGCGCACCAGCAGCCTCAGAGCTACAACTACGGCACGTACGCCACGCACGACTACCACGTGGACCCTGCAGTGGGCGCCGGCGTGCCCGCGCAGAGCGATCCCCGGCGGCTGCCCGAGTCCTACGGCGGCCAGGCCGGCCAGCAGCACCACCCGCCGCCACCGCAGCAGCACCACCCGCAGCAGCAGGCCGGCGCCGTCCCGCCGCAGCCGTCGCAGAACGGCCAGGCCCACGGCCAGGGCCACGCCAGCCCCGCCAACTACGGGTACGGCCAGTACAGCGGTTTTGGAAACAACCCGTGGTAAATCCATCCATGAGAAACTGCGATAACTACTGTTTCTCTCTCTCTTTCTCTCTCCAGCACATTTTCCATTACTACTACTACTACTACTGCTACTATTCTTTTTTTCTATTTATTTATTCGATCAGAACACGGTTGTTGAGCAACACGGACACACACGTCGCCTTGGGCCCCCGAACGCGGGCCGCTCCGACCACCCCAGAAACCTGGATTGAAACCCGCAGAGGAAAGAAGAAGAAGAGGGAAGATGAACCGCAGAGGAGCTCTTAATTATTATTCTTTTTTTTATTATTCTTATTCTTATTATTATTATTATGTTTTTTTTTTTACTTTTTATTTGTTTGTTTCTTTTTTTTTCTTCTTTGTTTGTAATGGTCTGTTGGTTTGTATTTGTTTTAGCTATAGCTCTTGATATTGATAGGTTGACGGTTCTGATTCTGATTGTTAATGAGAATGTTTTTTTTTAAGATTGAAGAGACTGAAGATGCGTAAGATATAAGATTGCAGATAAAAGATTGAAGATTGGAAGATGAAGACTTGAAGAGTTCAAGCTTGAAAAGGGTTCGTCTGGACAAAGTATAATTGGGTAGAAAAGTGAGCAAGAATAGCTACCCGAAGTCTAAAGGTTGACGATGTCAAGTGTAGGTCAGTTCATAATCGTGGAACACTAGCAGGCAGTCAAACCGCAAGTTTATGAATTTTTCAAGATTGAATTTCTAAGTCTGGATCGATGTAGGCAAAGCTAGCTAGCTCGCGGTAGCTAGCTCGCGGTATCAGGGTGTATACTCATGAATTGAGTTTTTAATTTTTTTTTTCTTCTAGTTTTAAAAGTTAATCGTGACTTCTTGTAACGCTGAGTTCCAAGTTCGAAGTCCCAAGTTGGCTCTTTTGGGGCGGTCAGGGTTTTCTCTTGCACGTGATTTGCTGAATTTCTGCTATACTACATGTATATTCTTGGTTACATTTTTGAAAGCAGTCAACATAGAAGTTATAAGTAAACTGGTAAATGTCTTGATATCGAGCACAGGTATTTACTGTTACCACGCTGAAGGGGGGGTCAATTTTTTTTTTTTTTTTTTGCTTGTTTCAGACAATTAAATGCAGTGTTTTTTTACGCAAGTAAATAGTTAACATTTGAGCATGGAAACTGCTAGTTAACTGATGACTGTGGCGTGGAAATGCGGTATGGGTAATTGGATAGGAGAGGCCAAAACTGATAGATGTAATTAATTGGCTTTCGAAAGAGGTGCGCATGGGCTGCGCTGCTGTCTTGAGACGGATATTGAGCCTGAAGGACAAACGGACAGGAATCGTACAGGGTATTCGTCAAATGGGACCGCGAAGGGATATGCGAAAAAGTCTACAACCCCGGCTGCAGACCCACTGCCTAGCTAGATGAGCTTCTGCTCAGCTACCGAGTAAACAAAAAAATAAATAATAACAGAAAGTAAAACAAGAGAGTCTATTTAGAATTCTTACCCGAATGCGCTTAGCTACAGTTCGAAGAATCGATATCCCGGCCTCTTTGAGAAACCGTCATGTTAATCAAGCCTATCATGGCAATCATAGGCCCTTCTCTATGGCTCAATTCCGTTCCACCCTCAGTGGCATCTCAACGAGCCATGATAAGGCCCCGCTGATTGTGCAAGTTCTCAGTTTCTACATGTGGTCGGCCGGCTGCACGACAGAATTGCCTCAGATTGCAATCCTTACTGCCCTCACAGAGTTCTCTCTTTCTCTCTCTCGGCTGAACTTACCAGGCCGGTCTTCGATAGGGTCCGTGCGGCGCCAGGGCTTTGAATCTGCTGGAAACCTGGCGTGGCGGTGGCCTTGACCGAGGTAGAAAGACGTCGACGCGGCAGAAGAAGCGCGATACAAGACCAAGTGTAAAGATATGGCAGATAACGAGGATGATGATGGCTGTATCGTTTCACGCGAAGACTTAATGAACACTGTGAAACGGAGGACCTCGAGATAAGAATTATTATTGGTCTCATGCTATATTCTCTAATTTTTGGTTCTCAATGAGACATTTTACAAGTCAATCGTTGATTGAAATATCGGGTCCCCCGGGTATCCTGGCTGGCTGCTAACGTCTATAGAGTACGTAAACCGCAGTTGACATATAACAAATAATAACAATAACAAATATTGTAAGTTATCTTACCAGTGGTATATACACGAAGAGCTGTAAATTATTTTTTTTTTTATTTTTTTTTTTTTATCCAATAGTTAACTGTTATGTCTGCCAGTGCTGTATAAAAACTACTACCTGCACGGCTCTACCCATTACCCCACTCAGCGAGGCACGTCAACCTGATTTCTGTGAGGCTTTTTTCTGGCTGCTCTATTCGGACGTGAAGTATTAAAAAGTCACGTGCAGCGTCTCAAAACGGGGCCAAGAGATTTTCTCCGCTGGAAGACTGAAAAGTTTAGCCGAGCGGGAAGACCGTATACAGTGGAGTTATAGTAGAACTCGACTTGAATGCTACCAGTCGACGTGATCGATATATATGTGCGCGTATGTGTAGTGCATACTTGGCTCAGTTGACTACCTGAGCGGCCCCGCGCTCGCCCCCCTCGTATAAGTTGGAGGAATACGCTCCATCGCCATGCTCGTACAAAAAACTCGGCATTTCGCGATCTCGGATCCACAGCCGGCTGGGCTTGTGATTGAGGACGACCGCACGCGCGCGGTGGGATTTATAACCGATCGAGTTTGCATAGCGCGGGGGTGTGTGTGTGAGTGTGTGCCACCGTACGTTCTTCTGGCTTGTACCCACATGCAAGACGAGGTGTAGGCGTGGGTGGCCGGGGCTGTTTTTGAGCTATACGGAGCTGGAATGCATCTGGCACCCAGTCGGATCCTCCATGGTGTTGAGCTTTGATGCCAGTACAAGCCAGAAGCCTGAGGAACGTTGAATACTGAACACAGGTATTTCAAGTTGGAAATAGTGTATTATAAGATATTGCGGGCTTCAGTAAATTTAACGAAAAACAAAGATCTGCGTGCAGTGCCAAATAAAAATAAAACATGAAAATAAATAATAATAAAAAAACATTAACATATGTTGAATCCAGAAGTGAAAGGCTCCATTTTGATATACTAAAGGGGGGTTGCCATGCCGGCCATGTGCTGCCTTCAAAAAGGGCCCGCGCTTGAAATTGCTCAGTTCACATCTTTGTAAACTTGAAGCGGATTCCAGGCAGCGCTCGCTATGTAGTTTCCAGATGTCCCCACTAAAGCGGGCGGCCGACGGTGTGGCATGCGCGCACCACTTGACTGCTTTATTTCAAGGCCATGTCGCTATCATATATTTGCGAGTCGTCACGCCTTGGATCACGGCCTTGGGTTTGCTGAGCTGGAGGTGCACCCCACCTCCCCGACATATCGATCCTTCGGAGTTGTTCTCCCATATATACCGTACATACATGTACAATATATTGTATACGTAGTTTCGAATCCGGCATTCAAAAAGCACCAAGTACTAGAGTAGCTAGCTGCACGTCCAAGGTTTACTAGGTTCATCGCGAAACTCAAAAAACACACTCAAAACAAGCATTGGCTTAAAGTTTGTTTCTTTGGTTTCTCCGTATTATATTGTTGTTTGCGGATAAGGTTCAACATGACAGCGCACAAAAATAAAAAATGAAAAAAGACAAAAAAACTGGGATGGTAGTGGGAGAGTCTTTTCATAACGCCTTTCCTGCTCTCAAGTATTGCCAAACACCTGAACTTAACCCAATCGTTTTTTCTTCTTCTGTTTGATTAATATTTTGATCTTGATTTTGCCACTCAAAGTTTGTTATAAGCTCTGAATATCCAAAAAACCGGATGCTAAAGTTAAAAAAGGAGGCAATGGAAGCCCGACATCCGATGTCGTTCTAAGGCGAGTCGTCCCAAATGAAGAAACAACCACAACAAAAAAACAACGTCACGTCCATGTCATCGAGATATCGAGCCATCTGCTCATCTGGGACCCGCGAAAAAAACACAGAGCTAGGGCTCATCTACGTCACTAGAAACAGTGCAAAGGCGGGGTCATCACGTAGCGCCGAATGCGTCTGGAAAAACGCATGACCAAGCCTGCATGCCAGTGCACGGTGGTGGGGGCAGCAGGCCTTGAATGGCTCAAGTGCTTGTTGTATACGGAATAGAATAGTGCGCATGCGATTTTTCAATAAGGCAAGGCATGTCGGAAAGGCTCATGAAAGCGCTCATTCTCAAGACCGTTCGCGTAAGAACTGGTATTCCAAGCACGCCCCTAATCCTCATTCATAGACTAGTCAATCAGCCAAGTAAAAAGTGATAGCACTGGAGGCACCTCCTTTCACTTAACCTTGACCCTTTTTGTAGGAATGTAATTCAAAAGTTCACCTGTAACCTATAGATGCGTTCGTTCCACTGTAGGTTTCGAATGCAAACTGATATTATGCTAACTTAATTATTATTATTTGTTATAAAATCAACTATGGTTCTTAGACGTTAGCAGCCAGCGCTAACCAAAGCTTATCATTCGAGTGCTAGCGGCTAGGCGTTCAACAAACTCTTAGAAGCTGTTAAAAAGGATGTAGTGCGTGACGCCTTGCTTTATTAGCGAATATCCTGCCAAAAGGGTCAAGATTAAGTTAAACGTGAGCCTCTAGCGCTACCCAAAAAAACGACTTCATGGCACAGTCCTTGCACTCGCTCATGAGGACCGAGCCCATCACAAGTTCAGCAGCGACCAATGATAGTGCACAAGAGGCGTTGTCTACAAATCTCAAAATATTTGGCTGCTCATGTCTACAAACGCAAGTGTCACAATTCCGACTCTGCTTCATCTTACCTGGCGCTTGCGTTGCGTATAAGTCAATATAATCTAGACCTGGGTAGTAACAACCCCAACAACAAGACCAAAACTAAAAGCAGACGCTCAATCACGTCATAGCTTGAACCCGAAACTCGTGCTCCAGATCTTTTCGAGCTTGTTGGCTTTTTGTTTAGTTGGGTACTTACGGTTTTAACAAGAACTCGTGTAGCGTGAGTTTCAATGTTGAGAAAGAAGGAATATCAGCTCATGCACGTATTCCTTCTTCCGCATTCTCTATTATAATTATTATTATTATTATTTGTTATATGTCAACTGCGGTATATGTATATATGTACTCCTTAGACGATAGCAGCCAGCTAAGATACCCGGGGGACTCAATTCAAACATCAATTGAGGACTTCAGAGGCTGATATTGTCCAGGCTGCTTTTAACTTGATGCATACTTTTGGCTATAAGCCCCCACCACTGGCCCAAGGCCAAACGTTAAATTCCCAGTTCGTTTTATTATCATGAGATTTGTATATACAAAAAAGAACCACCACCTATTTGTTCTAGTACATGTCCTTTTCCATTTCTATTTTATTTCCCTTTCCAGGCCTATTTCCATTTCTCTTGGTATCCAATTCCACCTCCGTTTCTACTGCTAATTTTTTTTTTACCCTTTCTTATTTCTTCCTAAGAAAAAAGTCAAATTTGAAATAGAGCAGGTACTAGGTTCACACAAGCTTCGATCCTTGTTAGCCTAGAGGAGAGACTTCAACACGTCGCAAGACGCGTGTGTGCGGGTGTGCTCTAGAGGATTAGCGAACCACCCATCCGCCATCCACGTAACCTATTTGAACCTACTATCAGCGATCTTAATTATGCTGCAGATAGTTCGTTTTTTTTTTTTAGAGAATTTCAAGAACGCGTCTGAGCGTTGGCTCGTCCGCAACAATGCCAAGCTCAAGCTTAAGTACTGAGCCGGCAACATAAGTAGTATATCGATTGTTGACGATTGATAAGATTTTTTTTGAATTTATTTTCATTAGTTTATAGTTTTTTTTACGCGTTCTAGCGAACTTGAAGGCATCCTAAAGGAATATAACCGTTAAACACAAATCAGGACACCTTTTTGGGTATTTAAATTTTTACTTTATCTTTGTTTGCGTTTACATACATATGGTAGAGCTAATGTAAGGTTTACACTTGAGTTTGTGTTTGTTTCGTGGGCATCGATCGTGCTCGGGCAACATTGACCTTCAAATTCGCTTAAGACTCCAGAATAAGTATTGGGTTTTCCAGAATTTAGTACTAGACATCCGGCCTTTTTTTGTTTGAATTTTAGTTTGAATATTTGCTCAATGCTTGTTTCTTTAAAATTCGTGCTCGGATCAATTTTGCTTGTATCTAAAAAGTTCAGATTAAGTCTTAAGTTCCCCAGAACTTGAAGCTTTCTTTTTTGAGGGGTTTTAGGTTTTTTTCTTTCTTTCGTATATCGGATTTAATACTGTTTACAAACTGTTGCCTGTTTACTTTAAACGTGGTTCAACTAATTAAAAAATGTATACAGGCTTTCAATCCGTTTGTATCATCATGATACGGGCCTACTTTGGTATATTCTTCATTCTCTTGTGCAAGTTATTTTTTACAAACCCAGCTCGCAGTAGTACTAGTATTTGATCGCAAGAATAGGAATAAAAAAAAAAAAACCCGCACATTGCATGAAGCCAACAAAACATATGATCGATAATATCACGAACTGTGCGCATCAATTGATTCGATGAAATAGTTGGCATTTGTTGGTTACCGATGTAGTTGTTGTTTATGTACCAATGAAATTCAAGGAAAAAAGGTTCATATTTGGACATCAACCACAGTTGACTTGTGGGCCGATGGTATAGTATAAAGTGAGTTAGAATGAAATCTGTATCGTTGTACCGGCGACGTCCCTAAGCTTTCACGAAGCTTGAAATTAGCTAGGTTCAAGATTACAAGTGTATTGTTCAAGTGTTTACAAGCTTAGGTTTTGTGCAGAGTACAAGTTTAGGCGGGATCATGGCACCGCGGCCGTTTTTAGCAACTAAGTTCAAGTCCATGTAGTAACTTTTAAATTTTTTTTCTTAGTTAATCGCCAAGGCTACTAGTATATCTCAAGAGAGTCTCGAGCATGCATGCATGGATTTCATGCCACTCAACTTGAAGGCTGTGCACCATTTCGGATAAGCATTTCTCCAGATGTCGGTGAGAGTTTAATATACTCTGGCAAAACCAATTTGCATGAGGGCTCCGCGGTTATAGCTGGCGCCAGCCCACTTGTACCAGCTGCACTGGTGACCCTGCAGCTCACATGCCTTACGCTGAAAAGGGCTGTTCAAATCATCAATTCCGTGTGAGGATCACTGTGTGTTCAGAGCGCTCTAGCTGATCAGTGTTCAGTCTAACTGCCAGATTCAACTGAAGAGCCGACATAGTCACGCCGTGCTAGTATTGTCTATGTACTACTCACGTTCGAGCCGGCTACATACTCACGTATTCAAGTATGTGCCTTACGATATTTCCCGCCTTGAACTCGCTTCGCGTGCCACGATACTACTAGTACCAAAAACATTGGTGGCACTAATACCCTACAAGCTTTGCCTTGTGGTCATATACTACTACAGTCTGACCGGAGTTATGCTTCCTTGACCGAGCACCTTATGAACTAGTGTCCCCGCCTGAGTGCCCACCGTCTCGCTTGTGGACGGTACCTATGGGCCCCTGTGACCTCGGTAGGCTCTCTCGAACCCCCGATCGGACTCATCCTGCGCAAACATACACGGCAAAACAAAAACATACATTGCCTCTTGTACACATATGCTATAGTATATCGCGATGGGCTAGTAGTAATGCGGTCGCTCGCGAGAGAATTTAAATCCATGCGACCCCGGTGCCCACCCCATCGAGTGGGCGCTACGGTAATACTCGAGCGCGCTGGAAGGCCTTTCCGTTTCTGGCATAGCAGTGGGATGCCAAATCCCGTCGGGATTCAATTTCTACATTTAGGTTTTATACGTGCAGTACGTAGTATTGTACTTTGTTTGTTCTTGTAGAACGGTTCTATATGAAGTAGTACGCGTACTTGAGCACTTGGAAAGCTACGGCTATATTGATTTCGATATTGCTAGCATTCAAATGTTGAGTTTGAGCTGCTGAAAATCGCCTGTGGTACGTATACACGAGTTTCCCAGCTAGGCTCTGAATTCTAGAGCTCGCAAGGATTCCACTACATACCAAGCCCATGGAATTTAAAGGGCCTCCTGGGTGTTTAGAGAAACAGCCGATATGGGCGCATACAGAGGGGGCAGTCCTCCATACTAGTACTGGCTTCAGACTCCACAGCTGCTAGTAGTAAACGCAAGGCGTCCCAACACACACTCGTAGAGTGGCTAGTTCCTTCATGTGGCAGGCACAATTCACTGCGTGTATTCGCGTATCTGGATCACCAATCAAATTATTATTATTATTTGTTATATGTCAACTAAACAATTTGCCTAAATACTTGTACTCTATGCTTTGCCTCGGTGAGTCGGTCTCAGCAAAAAAAAATAATAGCTAATTATTTATAATCGATGACACACTATTAATCAGCATGATTATTCTTCAATCAAAGTCACGTGATGCAATATATTGTCCCTGCGAACATTAGAGTCCTCCTAGCGTTGCCCTTGAGCCTGTACAGATTTTTCCTTCCCTCCACCACCAAATCACCACAGCACAGCACCAAACCCACACAACACTCAACAATGGTCAAGGTAACCCCCATTCAGGAAGACGAGGCCGCTACCTTCTTCAAAGAAGAGCCCAAGACCGCCGCCCCTGTTGACGACGAATACTCCGACGTTGAGTCTTCCTCATCTGACGAAGAAGCCGAGGATGACCTCGACGACTACGATCTCGCAAACGAGACCATCGCCGAACGCATCATCGCCCTCAAGGATGCCATTCCACCAAGCTACAGATACCGCATTGCTTCGGTCTCCTCCACTGTTTCCAGCTTTGTCTCCTCCGGCGCCAGCTTCGCTGGAAAGGGCCTGTGGATCCTCACAACTAGCAGTTTGCTCTTGGGCGTCCCATTGGCGCTGTCCATCATTGGCGAGCAGCAACTCATTGAGATGGAGAGAGAAATGAAGATGACGCAGTCCACAAACGAACTGCTTGCCCCTGGCGCTGAGAGCGGGTTCCAGCAGCCTCCTACCGGCGCAGTCTAAACTGACCTTGTATTTGTATATATTCTTTAAGAAAATCATGGCAAAGAATGCCAAAAAAATTACAACTAATCATCACACTCTACACATTCTTATTCTTTATTCTTATATATAAACATTCAAATGTTTATTTGTCCTTCTTGCTGTCTAAAGGGTACTTGATTCGCAGACAGTAAATGTCGAGATATTCTGTAATCTCAACAATTAACTCGGTCACAAACATTGCGTATGTAGCCAGGCTGGAGCCAAACCCGAGCCATACCAAACCTGAAGTCGTCTTGATCGGATCCCAGCCCCAGTATGTCACGCCAACCCACTGTGTTGCATATGCGACTACCGGATACAACATGAGCACGTTGCGTACGGGGAACTTTTGAGAGCTCACGTGCGCAGTGATGATTCGACCAACCGACAAGGCGACGGAGAAACCGACAGACAGCATGAACGGCAGAATCAGATTGCTGTTGAGGAGAACAGGCGACGATTGAACCCAGAGAAGAAGAACGCTGTAGAAACTGACAAATGGGAGGGTGTGTGTAAGAACGGGCAGAATGGGCTCGCCAGCCTTGCGCTGGCTCTTGATGACATTGGCGGCAGACGTGTAAATGTTGAAGAAAAGGCCCAGTCCGGCACCAACAAGATAGATATCTTGCGTGTTGACATTAAACGCCCAGGACGGAAGTTTCTGGCCCAGTTGTGCAATCGTCTCGGTGCTCAAAAGACCCAGAATGGGTGCATGCCAGAATCCAGGACCGTAGTAGCCAGTGAGCCCATACAAACCGCACACCAAAATGATACCCTCTACGGGGCCGCTGAACCACGAAAGGTATAGAGTTCCGGTGTAGTATTCCTCCCAGGTAGTAAGATAGAAGTTGCACAGTGTCGCACACTGGGCAATGAACACAGGATAGCCATAACCCATATTAGAAGCAGCGGCAAAGACAATGACACCGAGAGTTGTGTTGCACGCATCCACACAATGATCGAACAGCTCACCTAGTGGGCCGCTCTGTCCTGTGCGACGACTTACTTTTAGTTAGAATGGGTGTGGTTTGTGTTGGCAAAACATCAATAATACTTACGCTTGAAGTCCATCGCAGGCATCGAACGTTTGGTACAGGAACAAGCCCACTCCATACGAATAGTACACCCAAGATGGACATACTGTATCGAGAGTCGGCGAGTAATACAACACAGTGAGGAAATTGGCTATGACAAAAGAGAAGCCTGTAAGTGTGACGAGATTGGGTCTTCAGCCTCGGGTTAGCAGACTTCCATTGCGGGCGGTGGGAACTTACGCGAACCAGGACGGAAAGATTAGCACGAACTTGCGGTAGAACGGGCCCAGAACATATCGCGAGAGGAGTGAATGATCTATTGATGAGTACCTTGAAAGAGAGACACACGTTGTTAGCAGTCAATTGACGGAATTCAAGAGCAGAATTATGTGCCAACGCAATAATATGAACTCACTTGTACTGTTTCAGGCCCGGAAGGGCCGATTTGCGGAGAAAAACACCCATTGTACTAAATAATGGCTTTACAAACTACACACGGGCAGAGAGAGTTGTGTCGAGCAGGCAGGCAAAGGTAGTGGTAATGGAATGTTTTCTAATAAGTTCAGTAAACAAAAGCAACAGGAGTAGCAACTTGGGTGATGGAACTCAATTGAACCTTTTGAACTGTTTAACCGTAGTACTTAGTTCTTTGGCTTGGAGGGGCGCTTCATTGGGACAACTGGGATGGCCTTGTGTGCATATTCCAATTGTACCACTTGACTGCAATTGTAAGCTTGGAGGCAATCACGCATCGCCTTAGAGTGCGCAATTTCAATGGGCGTATCAGATTTCTACTCAAAACTTCAAGTCATTGGCTCAGGCATCTAGTAGAACAAGTTGAACTGAGGTTGGCGGAATATCAAGCATGGGTACAGTATTTTTAGTAGCCCAAGGCCCTGAAAAAAACTTCCTCGTCAAGACGAGCTGTGAGTTGATGTCTTAGAAATCACTGAGCAAGCTTCTACATAACATGTCTTTGAAATTTTTACTGTGCTTGCTATTCCAGTCGCTTATGAAATCGTATAGTAGAACAGGAGCATTGCGGATCAACAACGCCTTAGGAATTTCCGCCTCCACCCCATACAAGTAGGAGACACGGTGGACCAAGACAAGTTCAAATGTTGTCTAGCGTTTGCAGGGCAAGTATAGTTGCAATATAAATTGCTATGTACCACTCAATTAATGCACGGCGACATGCGCTGAGATAGATTGCGGAATCTGGATGCTACCGATTGATCGTGGGGAATGCCCGTAGTGCATGAGCTAAGCCCGGCCTCGTTTGATGAAAGGATTTTCCAACTATTCTTCCGAGACAGCCATACACTAATAAACACCACACATCAATATGATATCAATACCCACCTATATTCATGTCTTGAACCTGCTCTTTCTACTACGACATGATAGACCCGGCTTTTGAACGCCGGCGACAATGATGAAAAAATATTTGGACTTGTAGTATGCATTTGATAAAAAAAAAGTTCAATATCAAAGTAAAACTCAGTAAATGTTTTCGTTGTGTAAAAAATTTGAGGGAGTTGAGAATCAACAATCAAACCACTGTACAGTTTGGGTTGTTGGCCAACCTACGAAGCCACATATGGTCCTTGTGTGATTATTTTTGTCCTTATAATATGTTCGCTGTATTACATTGCTCAAAATCCAAGCACAGAATACTGACGAGTAGCCTGAGTCCATATCAGCGCCACTTCCGATTGCCGTTGGTAGGTATTTAGGGTATCTATGTGAGAACGACCCCTAGGGAGGGATGTTGTCAGAGTATCAATACTAAAAGTAGATCCAGAGCTGATTGCTAGGGTTTAGTATATAATATTTCCCAGCTACTATGATGAGAGTCAATGAATGCTCATGATGCCAAAAACACGTGAAACATTGGTAGATTACCGGAGGGCGGTAGCAGACACAGACCTAGAATATCTCACTTCAGTTTTATAGAGTGACTACTTATAGCATCATGTACTAAACGGGGCACAGATTTATTAGTACTATCATCATCTTCGACTTCATCATAGAGACCTGAGCAACATCTTCAAGATTGCTCTACTAGTAATGAGTTCTACATTTGATGAATTTTTTAAAGGGTTATTAAAGTTCCTCCTGCCGTTCAATGGTGCATGGTAGCGTACTAACCGGCCGTTTTCTTCGGGCAATATTGAAGAGTGTGTTTAAATATATGCGTCTATCAATGCTACCAGATACCAGATTGATTCTCACTTTGACATACTGAAGATAATAGTAGATAGGCTAGTCCAGGTCCAGTTCGGTATAAATGACAATTATCCTTTGAACCCTGAAGGGCACTGAGCGGATTAATTATTGCGTTGTGTGGGGTACTTGCATACTTGCATACTTGTGCCATGAGCTAAATCCGGAAAAACCAGGAAAGGATTTACATTTTCCTCCAGAGTTAATGGACACTTCTATTGAGTTCTGCATTGGCTCAGCTCGCCCTGATTGGATGCAGGGCCCTTTATTGTTGCTTTGAATTCGTTCATGCATTGCCCAGCATGAACTAAATATCACTCAGTAAGAGCGTGTGGAGTTAGAACACAAGCACTACGGAGAATTTTAGTTTGATGGCTGCCCCAAGCTTTCAAAACTGCTGCACATGAATACGCCAAGCGTTCCGGCAAGTTGTAAATCTCTCCTAACTTGGATCTAGTGTTAATATGCAACAGCACAACTAATGGCATTGTGAATTCATTGATTAGCACACTAGCAACGACTATAGGGTGCCATTCCGCAAGCAAGATAACTCGCAGTTAAATCATTTTTTCTCTATTATTCGCAAAGCTCTCATCGCCCACACTTTCTAATAAACATCACGTGATTACCCGTAGCCATAGCAACACACCACGTGACTCAAGACAACAAATCATGATCTTTGGCGTGGCCTGCAAACCTCCTAAAAGTTCTTGATTTTTTTTTGGATTTTTCACAATATTTTGGTCAGACAGCTGTTTAGCAGCAGGAAACAATATTCAGAAACCTCGAAAAAGCAGAGTCTCTGTCGTCTTGAAATGAACTTGAGTGCGACACACACGGAGAATTTGCCCGGTGGGTTCGATGCCATTGAGGTTCACAAGGAAAACATCCAACCGCTCAGAGAGGGTGCGAGAGTCACCACGACTGTGCTCGCAACAAAGCTTATTTCGACGAGCGGCCCGAGTCTAGAAAGAGAGTCACGGCAAGTCGAGCTGGAGAGGTTTGAATCTCAAATAGCGGATACTACAGAACTGGATGACCCTTTGGAGCCGTATCTGCTTTACATCAAATGGATCTTAAAAACCTTTCCAGATGGCCAAACGGCAGAAACAGGACTTGTTCAACTTCTGGAGCGGTGTACATCCGAATTTAGAGACGCTCCGCACTACAAGGATGATCCTCGATATCTGGGCGTGTGGATGCGATACATCAAGTACTCGGACGCCCCACGAGAAATGTTTTTTTATCTCGCAAAAAAGGAAATCGGAAAGAATCTAGCGACTTTCTACGAGGAGTATGCGAGTTATCTTGAGAAGGAAAACTGCACACGGCAAGCCAAAGAAGTGTTTGAAGCCGCTATCGGTGTGCAGGCTAGACCACTTGAACGGCTGAAACGAAAATACCAAGCATTCATGAAACGTATAGAAGATAACCCACCGAACCCTAACGAACCTACATCGGCACCTCTCCCTCCTCCGCCGGTGAGGAGTGCTCTTTCTATCAAACAGGGGGATGCACCGGTTAAACAGAAATTGCCAATATTCCAGGATGCCCCAAACGGATCAGGCTGGGGATCTTTGCCACAAAAATCCACGAATGCTCTAGCGCCAAAGCTTGCAATTTTCAAAGATTCAGTAAGTATTTTTTTCCCTTGTGCTTTCACTATGTTAACATGTAAGGCACCGAGAAATGCATTAAGTCAGCCGCAGCCAACAAATGGCAAACGACCAGAAAAAATCATTGTGGCTCTGGAATTCTTGCACGATGAGAACGGCGAAGAGTTCTGCCTGGAGGAGGTTTTGGGGCGGTCTAGAAAAATCATGGAGCGTACTTATCCTCGTGATAACACCAGGCCTAGAAGACAGACTATCACAATGGTGGATGCAGATGAAACTATATCGCGACGTCCAGCGTCTCCAACTATGACCATGCATACGAAAGCTGCAACAGAGGAAATCTATGAAATGTTTAATCAGCCGCTCCAAAACAATGATGGCTCTGGTAGCTCTAGTGAGGGTGACGATAAGTTCGACGATGACGACGACGATGATGATGACGACGACTACGCCGATAATGATGAAGATTACTACGAAGAGCGAGAAAATACGGAGTCATTGAATACTTTGAACTCGCAGGCTCACGACCTTCACATCAATAACGAAAACATCGACGCTACTCCTGCAAAGAATGCTCGGTATGCGCCCAATTTTCCTCCAATGACCCCGATTGCTGAAACCACCGAAACTTCCATTGCACAGTCAACCGTCAGACGAGCCAACAGAACGTTTTTACAAAACTACCCTAATACATCACTTAGCATTCCTATCCCCGACATTATCTGTGACCCTACATCTTTAGAACACAAAGACGCCATCATGAGCCACTCTAATATCACTCGAAACGAAAACTTCCATTATAACGTCAACAAGTCGTTTCACAAAAAAGATATGCTTCGCAAAACCTTCAACTCTAGGCGGAAAAGCGACATTAACAGCCGTGCCCAGCCCACGATAAAATTTCCAGGTACGGGCGAAATGTATTGCATCCGCAAACTTCTTGGTGAAGGTGGCTTTGGATGCGTATACCTGGCAGAGGCGGAAACTGGTGACATCCGCGCCATTAAGGTAGATAACACGCCGAATCCGTGGGAGTGCTACATTTTGAATCTGGTGTATGCGAAGTTCGACACTAACCACCGCCGAGCTTTGGATTCGGTGATTCAGTGCTATTCCATGTATCTGTTTAGAGACGAAAGTTACCTAACTCTCGAGTACCTCGACCAAGGAACTGTTTTGGATGCGGTGAACATTTCCAGACAACAGACAGGAAACGGGTTGGAAGAATGCCTAGTCATTTATCTCACCATCGAGCTTCTTCGAGTAATTGAAGGTTTGCACGACTCTGAAATTATCCACGGAGACCTTAAACCCGATAACGTAATGCTAAGATTTCAGCCTATTAAAGATTCGCATTGGGATCGTTTCTACAGGCGTGATGGTAGCGACGGGTGGTCAGCAAAAGGAATTAAGGTGATTGACTTTGGCCGGGCTATTGACATGAGTGCCTATCGCCCGGATGTGCAATTTACCGTCGACTGGAAAATGGATGAGCAAGACTGCGTCGAAATGAGAGAAAATAGACCTTGGACTTACCAAGCAGACTACCACGGAGTTGCTGGCGTGATCCACTGCTTGCTCTTTGGCAGGTTTATCCAGATTACTGAGCTACACAAAAGCAAAACGGGTGGCCGTAGGGAGTTTGGACTTTCTACGTCATACAAACGGTACTGGCAGCAACAAATCTGGGCAGAACTGTTCTATACCTTGTTAAATTCATCAAGTGTTGCGGCGCAGATGGGGCAAAAGCTACCAATCACATCGGCTATTAGGGACCAGCGCGTCAAGCTTGAGCGATGGCTCGAAGAAAACTGCGAGTCAGGTACCACTTCACTAAAAACAGCCATCAAAAAGATAGAGAGCGCACTACTAGAAAATCGCAAACGTAGATGAAAAACAAAATACCCCCTTCACTCTCACGTACTAGTTATGTAAAACGGCTACTGGCATTTAACCGCTTTTTTCGTTAATAGTACAATTAATTTTATTTATAGGATACACTAATCAGCCTTCTCACTCTTCTCACTCTTCTCAGGTAAGGCGTCTTTGGCCTGCCGTTCCTCCCTGGGGGTATATGGAAATGGCCCCCGCTTCGGCTTTTCAAACTTGGATTTCACCTTCTCAATTATACTCAAAAGCTTGAGACGGATAGGGTGGGATCGTGCGATCAAGTCAGCTTCTTCGTCAGTCACGATCCGCTTAACGATAAGATTGAATATTGATCCAAAGGCCAATGCCATCACTGTGCAAGTTAAAATGATGACATTGTAAGGCATTGAAAAGTCAGGCGTGGGAAGAGAGAGTAACAGCGACGTTGTGCGCATGGTGACAGGTTGGAAATCGACTTCTCCTTCTAATGGTAAAGTAGTTAACGCACCTGGGGGGATTTCAAACCCGTGGTTAGCATCAGGTGGATACTCCTCAATGTATAATAGGGTCTTTTCAAAGTCGTAGCTCAAAGAAACAGAGCCACTAGGAGGCAGGATCATCTCAATCTCAATCTGTGTCGGCCGTTTGCGGTCAATGGCAGGTCGATATAGGATGTCTTGAATAATGTTGTCCCTGATACTGGGAAACAGTTTTGCAAAAGCTGGATTGACTGAAGCATTCTCCAGCTCCATAGTGTGCAGATACAGACGCATGTACCAAGGAAGGGTCTCAAAATAAACGTATCTGACCGACTTATCTGGAGAGGTGTTTGTAAACACCGTCCTCATTCCACCGCGATCCTGGCCATAGCCAGTGAAAGATCGCTCCACATAAATAGGTGGGGTCCCTCTGTCGGCCACCTCTGTGCTGTTGTGTGTCTCAAGTTCAATATCGTACCAGTTTGACGTTTTCAGTGAAAATTCATTCGATCCAGTAGTATAAACGACACCCGGAGTGTCTCCAGAATGGATCTTGGCTTCCCAATTCTCTGTGATAATAGCACCCACTTGCTTTTCATTGCGTGTAACTGGACACTTGCCACTGATGCTGCGACCAAATATATCTGAAAGCTTGTATCTCTGTTCCGGGTTATCCCCAAGCGGGAAACAAATGTTGACAGAGTTGTAAGGTTTGGTCGGATCACATCGTAATTCATCACCTGAAACTGGTTTAGGCACAGCTGAAGTTTTGCGTCGGAGAGATCTTGGAATATCAATAATTGCATCAATGACTTGAGTAAGCTTCCACTTGCATTTACCTCTATCGCAGATCTGAATTACGTCAATAGCCATACCTTGCCATTGAGCGTCGAAGATTTTGTGTCCGTCCAAGAGAGACGAAATACCAGCTTTTCCTTTACATGGAAGCAACTTGATGAATGGTGTCAAATTTTCTGTGCATACAGGTTCACGTGGAAGTGCACCTCTTAATAAATGCATTGGCTTTGATTTTCCTTTGACATTGCCTTGGTATTGAAACGATTTTTTCGGGTAGGTAGTTTGAGCTGAGTCAATGAAGTTGAGCGATGCGCAGAACAGTCCGGACAGCGAGTTGACCAGCTTGCTCCAATGCGATTCAGCTTCAGCCACGGTATTGCCCTCCACCCAAGCCCACAATTCCACTCCAATTCCTCCAGCAAATGATCCGTTCCTTGGTTGACTGCCCCAGCCTTCTGCGTCCCACCATCCCTGTGAAAATCGTAAATGTAGTTCGTTTGTACTTGTTTGTTGCAGCACTTGACCTATAGATCGGGGGAACACTCCGTATTGAATATAGTTGTCTGAAATACCCTGGCTCGAAGGTACAAATTCGTCGGAGTAACTCTCAAAATCAAACGATGCAAGCAGTTGATTTCGCGGAAGCGGCTTTAGCGTCAGGAATTCTGTGTAATTATATCGACTATTATCGACAGCCGGACCACCTGGGGAGGCAGCTTGTGCCGTGACGAGGGCAAAATGGAACAATGCCGACACAAGCGCCAATGCCCCATGAGTCGTGAAAAATAGAGTCATGTCAGTCAATCTATGCCCTGGCAGTAATAGCGGACAAGGATCTATGCTACTCTAATCCTGTCGATGTCACACTCTGCGATCGTTGGATGCTGCCAATGTTGGTAAATGCCAGCAGCGATGTTGGGAGAAGTGTGTAAATGTCGGGCCTTAAGTAAATATGAGAATTAATAATCCTTCCACTATCACCATAATTTTTCAACTACTTCACAAATCACCAACTCATAACAAACATGTCGGACGGTAAGATAATATTGATGTTTTTTATTCTTGTATAATACTAATGCGTTCTTGCAGTTGACTTTGAGGAATTGAAGAGAATCAAGGAAGCGCGTAAGGCGCTACAGAATGGTCATCCAAAGCTGGAGAAACAAGTAGTTGAATCTGATCTCCATGAAGTTGAGCCGTTGGAAAATGAAGCACCGAGAACCCGCAAGCTCGTCGGGCAGTACACGGCTACGCAAGACATGCGCGATGATATTGTTGCTGGAGAAGATGTTGACCCACTAGCGGATCGCCATAGGGGCCGCTCAATCTACGACCGCGAAACCGATTACCAAAAACAGCGCCACAATCGCACTTTGGACGAGGTAGACGATGGCGAGGAAGGAAGTTACGAAAAAGTGATGGAACTGCGCGAGATTGAAAGGGAAGAGAAACGCGTCGAAGAACTGATCCAAAAGAAGGCTAATACAATAGACGCAGAGCCACCGCGGGAGCGGAAACGACGATGGGACGTAGTCGAGCCAGCTGCTGAACAAGCTACAGCGCCACCTACTAAGCATAAGTCTCGATGGGACGATACAACGCCTGCACCAACGCGCCGATCACGATGGGATCAAGCGCCTGAGCCTGAACTGCAGGTTGTAGTAGCTGATGCTGAAAAGTCATCTTCATTAACTGACGAATTCCTAGACCGCGTTCTTCCTAGCGAAGGGTACGAAATTCTTACACCTCCTGTGAATTACATTCCGCTAACTACTGCTGCGAATAAACTTGTAACGGCACCCGCGACGAATGATGGGTTTGTTATGCTCGAAGAAAGTAACGCGCTAAGTTTAGGCATGGGAAAAGCGTTACCACAAGAGATTCCAGGCGTTGGTGAACTGCAATTTTTCAAGGAGAATGATATGAAATATTTTGGAAAGTTACTGGATACGACCGAGGAGAATGAATTATCAATGGAGGAGTTGAAGGAGCGCAAAATCATGCGACTGTTGCTAAAAATCAAGAATGGTGTTCCTAGTGTCCGAAAAGCAGCATTAAGGAATATTGCTGATAATGCCCGAGCGTTTGGACCAAAAGCACTATTTAATCAGATTCTCCCACTTCTGATGGAACAATCGTTAGAAGACCAAGAACGCCATTTACTTGTGAAAGTAATCGACAGAGTGCTGTACAAACTTGGAGATCTTGTGCGGCCATATACGCATAAAATTTTAGTTGTTATTGAGCCATTACTTATCGACGAGGATTATTTTGCTAGAATCGAGGGTCGAGAAATTATTTCCAATCTGTCTAAAGCTGCAGGCTTGGTACATATGATTTCTACGATGCGCCCAGATATCGACCATGCGGATGAGTATGTTCGAAACACAACGGCTCGATCTTTTGCCGTCGTGGCCAGTGCACTGGGAATTCCCGCAATACTTCCCTTCGTTCGTGCCGTATGCAAGTCAAAAAAGAGTTGGCAGGCTCGTCATACAGGTGTCAAAATTATTCAACAAATTGCCGTGTTTAGTGGATGCGCCGTACTACCGCATCTGAAGAGCCTTGTGGACTGTATTGCCGCAGGCCTCACTGACGAACAAGCTAAAGTCAGAACTATTACTTCTCTTGCACTAGCTGCATTGGCGGAGGCCTCTGCGCCTTACGGTATCGAATCTTTTGAAACTGTCCTAGAACCACTTTGGACAGGAATTCGACGACAGCGTGGAAAGGGCCTGGGCTCATTCTTGAAGTGTATTGGATACATTATTCCTTTAATGGACCCGGAGTATGCGAACTACTACACTCGAGAGGTTATGGTCATTATTCTACGTGAATTTGCCTCTCCTGACGAAGAAATGAAGAAAATTGTTTTGAAGGTGGTTCAACAGTGTACGGCTACTGAGGGTGTAACGCCGGTATATCTACGTGAAGAGGTGTTGCCTCCTTTTTTCAGAAATTTTTGGGTTCGACGCATGGCTCTTGATAGGAGAAACTACAAGCTCGTTGTTGAAACAACTCTGGAACTGGCTCAAAAGGTCGGAGTTTCTGAAATAATCGATCGCATTGTTGACGTACTGAAAGATGAGTCTGAGCCGTTCAGGAAGATGGGAGTTGAAACTGTGGACAAGGTTCTTGGCTCCCTGGGTGCGGGAGATATTTCTGAACGATTAGAAATGAGACTTGTTGATGGTATTCTCACTGCATTCCAGGAACAAACTGTTGAGGACGTGGTGTTACTGAACGGGTTCGGTACTACGGTGACCGCCCTTGGCACTCGAACAAAGCCATACATTCCCCAGATTGTGAGTACAATATTATTCAGGCTGAGCAATCAATCGCCTGCAGTCCGTCAGCAAGCTGCTGATTTGATTACGAAAATCGCAAAAGTGATGAAACTTTGTGATGAGGATCTTCTCATGGGTAAACTTGGAAACATTCTTTATGAGCAACTTGGAGAAGAGTACCCAGATGTTTTAGGCTCCATCCTTGGTGCTCTAGGAGCCATCGTTGAAGTTGTTGGTCTTTCCTCGATGCAGCCACCAATCCGAGACCTTCTTCCTAGACTCACTCCGATTTTGCGGAACAGACACGAAAAGGTGCAAGAAAATACAATTGACCTGGTAGGCCGCATTGCAGATCGTGGTGCTGAGTACGTTAGTGCTCGTGAGTGGATGCGCATCTGCTTCGTTCTCTTAGATATGCTCAAAGCCCATAAAAAGGCAATTCGACGGGCAGCAAACGACACATTCGGCTACATTGCGAAAGCCATTGGCCCTCAGGATGTTTTGGCTACTTTACTATCGAACTTGAGAGTACAGGAGCGTCAGTCTCGTGTATGTACTGCAGTTGCCATTGGTATTGTGGCTGAAACCTGTGCACCGTTTACCGTGCTGCCGGCGCTTATGAATGAATACCGCGTTCCCGAACTGAACGTGCAGAATGGTGTTTTGAAGTCCCTTACGTTTATGTTTGAGTACATTGGTGACATGGCGAAAGATTACATTTATGCTGTTACTCCTCTTTTGGAGGACGCTTTGATTGACCGTGATCAGGTGCACAGGCAAACTGCAGCTACTGTTGTTAAACACCTTGCACTAGGTTGTGTAGGTCTAGGCTGCGAAGACGCGATGATTCATCTTCTTGATTTGCTATTCCCTAATATCTTTGAAACCTCGCCTCATGTTATTGACCGAATTCTGGACGGCGTGGATGGAATTCGCAATGCAGTAGGCACCGGCGTCGTGATGAACTACGTTTGGGGTGGCTTGTTTCAGGCTGCTCGCAAAGTCAGAACGCCATACTGGAGAATGTATAATACGGCATACATCCAAAGCGCCGACGCGATGGTGCCTTATTATCCCGAGATCCCAGAGGACGAGTATAGAAGAAACGAGCTGGATATTTGGATCTAAGAGCATTTAAATAGGCATTACTGAACACCTTTCTGTGTTATATATGAAGAAACTTAATGTATATTTATTATTGTAACAAGAGTGAGACGCAATGTGGCGAAATGAGCTCCGCTTGAGGTAGCCTGTGGATCAAAGAGTTGATTGGTAATTTAATCGGCCTTTAATTTGCGCTGATTTAGACTTGTGAGGAAAGTTGAGATGAAGATATAGGATATAACACTTGTGATCCCAAGTTTTTGGATCATGAGAATGAAACTAAACTATCAACTCTATGGCTATACTCTTTCAATAAGAGGAAAAAACCTAGGCAAGTAGCTTTTCACTTCCCTTGAGCCACGCGACGGCGTCAGTAAAAGCCTGTTCCTTGGAGAATTTGGTCCAAGGATCAGAAATGTCGCCTCTGACCGCAAAGCCATGGCCGACTCCATGAAGCAGCACAGTCTTGTAACGTAATCCAGTCGAGTCGGACAGCTCCTGGAGTTGGTCCTCTGTTCTTCTACGCACCGTCTTGGTGTACAAGCTGTCGTTATCGGGCGAGCAAACAAAAAGCGTCTGGTTCTTGCCAACAATCGCATCCACTTCGGCGTCTTCGAGCATACTGGGATGGAAGAGCGCGGCACTCTGGAGAACCCCCTCCTGGGCAAGAAGACGCACCGAGTACTTTCCGCCAAAGCAGTAGCCGACGGAAGCCGAGAACTTGGGGTTATGGGTGGCCCTGGTCTGAGCAATGACTTTCTCAATGATGGGATCAACGGACTTGGGCATGTGTTTGGGCATCCATTTGCCAATGACTTCCATAACGTTGACACCGGGGGGAGGGTTCATGTCGGCCTCGGTCATGGCGTCTCCGTCGAAAAGATCGGGGATAATGACGTAAAAGCCGGCCTCGCCGTAGTGGTCTGCAAGCAGCTGGCTGTTGATGAACCGGATTCCAAAGATGTCGGTCAAAAAGTACAGCACGCGATCCTTGGCGTTAGCTTCGTCGCCAGTGACGTAGCATTCGACTAGAAAAAAATTAGAGCTGGCCAAAACAAGATGCGGCTACTATGGCATACCTCCGTTAATAGTGACGATTTTACCGGTGGATTCACCGGCTTTAGGAACTGTTAGAGAAATTCTTGGTAGGCAAGTCGTTAGGCATACAGTGCTTGAACCCCTTTAGGCAGCAGGAGGAAAGTGTAGACATGGCTTATAATATGAAGATTCAACTGGAGCTTGATAGGTAGGTCAATTGCAAAGAGGTCAATTTCCAATTCTGCGTTATAAGCTCTATCGACGCAGTACATGTCCTTCTTTATAAGACGTGTGGTCTCAACTAGCGGCCCTTATATTAACTCCGCTAATTGGTGGGCGAAACCCAAAAAACCGCGCATCAAGTCTGATTAAATCCGTAACCTGGCACAAATACCTGCATGGCTGTTATTTTCACACTAGAGTTCACAGTTTTTTAACTCTGTAGAGGAGGTTCTACGGCTGTTGTTCAAAAGTATGCGTGCCGTGTATGAAAAACCTCGGCGCCGAAAAAAACAAGCGATATGGGCAAGGTCGCTCGCCGCTTCGGCCGCTCTTCACGCCGTTTGCGCACATGGAAGTTAGCCGTGTACGATCAGCAAATCAACGTAGAGCTTTTGCCAAACTATGCGCACGGCTGTTTATTCGAATCTTTGACTGGCCGTTGCACGCATTTACGAGACTCAAGTGCTGTAAGGAACATTGAAGGCTCTTTGATGGTGCCAAAACGGGGAGCTTTTGCCGTGGTCAGTAGGTAATTTTTGCAACTAAAAGAAGTTGCTTGTCTTGATGATTGTATACCTCTGGCAACATTGAATTCAGCATTTGCTAGTAACCCATAGCCATGAAAGCTATTAAAGCAAGCCTGTCAAGACTATATTGTCTTTAACTTCAACTTTGATTACTGTTTATCGCCCTTCTCTACTCTTTGAAGACAATGTTTTGATCAAAGTTCTGTGCTGCGCGTGTTATGTATGGATGGGGCCTGCCTATACCTGAATTGCAAAGGGTGCGTATGCTTTTTTCCTCCCATAGTCCCAGCAACATTAGTCTAATACAAGCATAATATTTCCTACCCAGTTTTCATATTGATTGTGAAGGTATTCTTCAACGTTAATCCCCACCTTCTGGCTGACAAACCTCATAAGGTTACGTATCTCAGAAGCAGCCATTTGATCATTTGGTCCTGGATTCATACAAGCACTTATCTTTCCGCAAAATTGGTTATGGTTTCTTCGCTAGACCCTCCATGGTAGTGCGTTGAGATATCTGCTAGACAAGATATTATTGCAATAGCAAAAGTACGTAAAGAATCTGGGTTGTCTTAGAGAGTGGTGTATTACGCCGCTAGCTATCCTTCTTTGTCTCTCATGTTACGTACATTTATATGGTCCATACGAAAATTGATATCTGCTATTGTGCGACGCACCTTCTAATATCGCTTAAGACTGATTCTTGTCTTTGTCCGGACGCACGAGTTGTAACTTGTCTACGTTGTTGGGCGCACTAATTGCGAGTCATGTGCAAGACACAAGTTCATTTGAGCCTTCAAAAGCGTTTACGGTATTGATATTGATATTGTTTATTGGTGTTTGAAACCTGTTTATGACCGGCAGAGCAGCCATATATAGACGCGAGTGTGAAGGAGTAATTGAGCGTCAAGTATAGAAAACCGTGACGTGCGCAGTGGGCTAGTCTGCAACGAAAGCACTTGGGCCCTTGAGCCAGACAAGTTCCATACGGAGTGGCTGGCAGTTCAGGGATCCGCGTCAGGTGAAGTCTTCATCGCTTGTGCCCACTGACGAGTTCTCAATGTTGCTGCTTGCCAGTTGGCTCGTGTTTTTGTTCTCATTGGCCCCTCGACGACGTTGGGCGCCAGATGAGAAATGGCGGGTGCAAACAAGTGAATTCGTTTATTTATTTCATTTTATTTATTTTTATTTTTATTTTATTTTATTTGTTTTTTATTTTTTGTTTTCTATTTTTGTTTGCGTTCAGTCTCGCACTCCCAAAGAGGCAGTGTGCGGCCTCTTTAATACCCACAAGCGGAAGAGAGTAAACAGCGCTAGGCTGCAAATAGCAATAGTGCGCCGCAGACGTAATGCAGAGTGCCCAAAGCGTGTGCTGTTAGCAGTGGCGCCTTGTTATGCGTGGCGCTCTGGTATCACATCCCTTTGCGTTGACCTTTTGCCAGCTGCCCGCGTTTCGTGTGTGTCTTGCGTATAAATATATCCACTCCTCCCCTTTTGCGCTTCCTCCCTCTGAAATAATTTCTCAAGCACTAATCCACAGGCAGCCACAACGACGACGTTCTCGCCAAGAAACACCTCGCCCGTTAATACACTCGTTCAGCAATGTTCTTGAGTGCGTTTGCTATCTCGCCGTCCCTGGCGTGGCCCGTCTCCTCCGCCGTGGACGCAAGAGTCGCCCAGGCGGCTCTGGCGGCCATCTTTTCCGTCACTTTGCTAGTCAGTCTCGCCTGCTACACTCTTTTCTACGAGCCCGCCTTCAAACACTCGATACAAACAAGAGCTCGACATGCCCTCAGTGAGGTTGTGCGCCGCTACCCCTTCCTAAGCGCCCTGCCGGTAATAAAATTGAAGGGGGTCGCGGTGGAGTCACAAGTGGAGCAGGACGAACAACAGGATTCAGATAGCGACGAATGTGAAATGGGTGCAGAACCTGAAGCCGAAACCAGCATGCCCGACCTGGAACCACAGTCACGTAAGAGCATCCCTGACGTTGAGAAGCAGCATATGGACGCGCTACCAACAACAACATCGGCCGCCGCTGCTGCTGCTGCGACAGAAAATGAAGTCTCCGTCGACCCAACAACGCCATGCATGAAGGCCGGCGATATCGTCATCCTCAAACAACAAAAGCCATCCCTTACTTCAACGCCCACTCTACCCCCTCGCAACCCACGCAGAAAAAATACCCCAGCCGCGACCCTCCTCTCCATCTCCGAAGAACCCGTCACCCCTTCCCACCCCGAAGTCATTCCATTCCCCCCGCGACGTCGCACGAACTCACCCTCCATGCCTCTTTTACGGCGCAGAGCCCTCCCAATCAATCTTGTAGTCACACGCGCTCTTGCCAACGCCATGTTGGCCCACTGGTCGTCCCCAGACTTTATTTCCATGCGTAGTCAGTGGTACACCCAGCCCCAACGGTTTGGGCGCCTGGGAACTGTGTGCAAGGAAGCTTACTGGGTCGCGCAGAACGAACAGCAGCGCAAGCAAGAACAATGGAGACGTGAGCAAGACCAAAAAGAGGCCGAGCGGCATTGGAGAGGCGTGTGGGAGAATTGCGAGGAAGTGTGCGAAGATGGGTTCTGGTCCTAATCAACCAACTCTCTACTGCTTTTCCTTTTTTTTGTTTGTGTTCCGTTTGATACCAACACATCTTGTTTACTGTTTGTTGCCTTCATGGCGAGTTGCATTTTCATCATTCATTCATTACTCCTTGTACATGCTCGTTGTATTTATTTTTTTTTTATTCTCTCTTGTTTGTGTTTATTGCCATACATTTTCATCCGTGTCCAAAAAAAATCGACGCCCTATTTATTCACTATTTATTTCCTTTTAATATCATTTACCCATTTTAGTTTGTATCTCCATCCACGTCTATTCGATGTTACAAGGAAGGATGGAGATTTTTACGTATGAGGCAAGCGAGCAGGGTTCTCCCCACCTGTACCACGCAACTTGGATTGAGACCCACAACACTTTTCAACAACATCGAACATTGAACCCTGGAATCTGGTTCTCCGTTGGAGCCTGTCCCATCGATATCACTTGACTTGCTCCATTTCTCTATTGACAACTTTCTTCAACGGGCAATTGTTCGAAAACCTTGAAATACGTGGAAATGCAGCAAACTTTAATGCACCTGGATTCTTAAACCAGGTCTTGGACTGTATGTGACTTGTCTTCAGCTCAATCATTGCTAGCGCATATATACGCCGTTTTATTGTGGATGCTTGTCAAACCGATGCACAAGATGGAAAAAAGGCACTTCTTGATAGCTCGAAAGGGCTCGACTCTAGCCACGAAAGTTAACGCATCACAATTGAGTGCGAGTGCGAGTGCGAGTGTTTAGCAAGGAATGTGTAAGGGTAATATTGATGATGACGGATCTGTTTATTGTCCCGTAAATTATCCCGTTTATATAGCACTACTGGTACTCAAGCTAGGTGTGTAGCGCCCCTAAAAACATGAAGTAAGACTTCCCAACCCCTTGATAACTATAGCTACTGCCTTCAAATGTTCCCAAGGGTAGTATTTTTGTAAGGATTCCATTCTGGTTGCCGAAATGACCAACAACGTTCAACTTCTAAAAGCACTAGTAGGCAGGGGTGAACCTACAACTTAAGGGGGGATAATATATAGACAGAGACATGCAGTGAGTCAAGAGAAACCTGGGCTCCGGAAACCGGCATTCAAAAGAGATTTTGAGAAAATTTAAAACGGCTTGACAGCTGCCAGTGAGCTAGAGCGGAATCACTTGAGAACTGAGAATGCATGCTGACGGGTGTTTCAAATATCAATGTACTATTACGCTAGTACGTAGTTTCCAACGACGATATAAGCACCATGTAGTGCATGATCCAGGGGCCGCTATTGGACTCAAAACTTTATATATGAGACATCCACTGGGCTCAGCTTTTCACGACTACAATTTGGAGTTATATGATCAAGGGGTTTCTCCTTCTTCCTCTATACTATAGTAGCTAAGGCAGTTTTTAAAAATCAATTTGATTAACGCAAGTGATGTCGATTTCAGCACGATCAGCAGCAACAAGCAGACCTATAAGCTTGTAAGGGCATTGAAATGCTGTGTTCAGAGGCCTCATGGCCTAGGCCTGAGCTCCAGGACCAAAGCCACTGGCAGCTAGTTATGGCTAATAATCCTTTTTGTTCTCTTTTCTTTGGCTGAGGGCTCTACTCTATAGCTATATGGCGCCTTGGCAGCCAGGGTTGAGCCGCAAGCCAATGAAAGTTAATTAACTCTTTGCTTGTTAGGAAAGCAGCCATGTGCGTTCAGCTGCATCTTGACAGGCCCTTATTTCCAACTATATTTGAAGACAGAATAGTACATGTTGAATATGAATATTGAAATGAAAAGAAAAAAACTGGAAAATACTGGGGAGACAGTACGGAGTGGATTAGGCTGATCAAGTACCGTACATGAGCTGGCTTTGGAAAATAGGCCCTTGATTGAAGGCTTCATAGCTCCGTCAGCACTAGTTAGCTTGAGGAACAGTGCCTGCCCAGCTTTGAGTCCAGAGGCTGCGCTAGTCACACTACGGCTTTTGGGCCACTTGAAGGTCGCTGCAGTAAGCCGACCTTTCCAATGTTCCTCAACTAGTGCTTGCTATCGTAATGCGTAAAAGGAGTTTTAAGAAAATTTCTTGCGCCTTGTATGGTGACTGAGTTGCAACTTTGTGATGCACACGGGTGTAGTTTCCGGCTTGGGAAGAAGAAACTTCGCCCAATTTTCCTTCGCGACTCTGCCCTTCAGCATGTTGATTCTGCCATAATTGTAACCTCGTCTTGAGCGCTTCTCATATGCCATATGTGCCCATTTACGAGTCTCCAACTCCTTGACAGCATAGAAAAAGAAGCTCTCAAATTTTAACGAAACGATTTAATGCTGCTTAAGGCTCGGGAGAAAGGAATTCGTTTCAATGAATAATAAACATGACGATGGCGCAGCACAGGAACATCTGAATCTCTAAATTGCCGCTTTTTCAGTAGCTCAAAAAGTTTATTTTCTCGCCTGCGCCTACGTTGTATGCATTGCAAATCGTGGTTCGGTATAGAGATAAATAGACATGCTGCCATCTAATATTGTTCTGTGAGCACATACCCCAATACTTGAAGTCGGAAGTCCATTTGTATGTTGATGTCTTTTATTTTCATTACTTCGTTTCTAGTCTTAAGTTCGCATTACATGTCTTCCTCCCACTCTACCACTATACTTGGCACAATAACAGCGGGCGCTGTAAATCTTCTTGTAATCCCTTCGAGCGCCTTACTTTCTTGTCTCTCGTCGCATCTGCAAGTGCTCTCATGCAGAGTTGCTCGCCTGACTAGCTTACCAGTCAGGTTGGAGATCGACTGCTCGCTTTTCTGCGCATCCCGTGGACGCTCTTCCCACCCCGCTTGCTTGAGGTGTTGCTTTGAGTTGTCTCGCTCAAGCTCCAAGGCACATACGCTCCAGTCCCACTCGTCGTCGCTTTTTTCCATGGGCGGCGTGGGCGGCAGCAATATGGGCGACATGGCACCGTGCTGCGGGACGTCCAGCGATGGCTGCTTGCCAAGCCAGGTGTGTGCACCAAAGTTGGTCTGGATCTCATTGCGGGATAAGGATTGGAAAAAGGCATCCGCAAAAAGTTTGGCATGCGCTGCGTCCACAGCAGAGGGGAAAACAATAATAAGATGCTTGAAGGTCCTAAGCGGTGCGTAGTGAATAAATGGAGATTTGCGACAGATAAGAAGGTCATGAAGCGTAGATACCAGACTGGTGGATGCTTCTAGAGGTTCGCTACTCCTAGAAGGAGGAAAGTCATGGGTAGCGAGATTTGAGATATTGAGAGTGTTTGATGGCTTCATTTTGGATGCTAGTGAACATGTAATTGTGGCTAATTGATTGGAATACGTATGGAGACAGTGGGGGGATTATATACGATATCTCTATAGACTTTCCCCATGGCTCCTTAGGAGGCTATGCCATGGCCAAGACTAGGCGGACAACTTTAACTTCCTTCCTGTAGCAGCCAACCCAGCCGAATGTATGGCGAATGGCGCTGTAAAAAATTTGCAACACAGCCCTCAAACAGAAGTTCCCACTCATATGACCGCCACTCGCAGGTAGCGCCGTCTGGTCTGCCTGAACTCGCCTTGTATCATTTTTTTTCCCAAATGCTGGAGGCTTTTTGTCGCTAAGGATACAGCGAAAGAAAAAAAAGGCTGTGCAACGTGCCTTCAGCCGTGCACTCGGCGCCGCAGCTGAAATTTTCTTAACCCATGAAGCCAAGGCATCTCTTTATGAAACACCAGGACCGAGTGCCCTCCATGAACCCCGGAAACTCCACGGAGGCTGCAGATGTGGCTTTCAAACTCAAGCGCTACCTAGCACAAAAGGTTCTCCCCATCCATCTCATTGGGCCTACAACTGCGCTCCTTGACCTCACCTCCGAAGCCTCGCAGGACGAGCTCGTCGCAGTTATGGAGTCCCTTCTTGACCCGTCGATACAGCCTCCTGGTACCGATGCCGAGACGGAATATGACTATTTCAGAGTTTACCTTAAGCTCCTCATCCGCAGTCTTGAACGGAATGGCGTCTACATAGGCGAGAGTCTCACAGAGCTCTACTCGAATCTAATCATGAAAACTCATGCGCTCCCGCAGCACATCAGTATGACTGGACCCACAGACACGCCCATGTCGACGGTGCGATATTTTTACAAACAAACTAGCACAGATTACATTGTGTTGCACGAACAGCCAAACGTGATTGCCGCGAACGGAGGAACAGGCCACCGTACATGGGAGGCTGCCTTGGCCCTAACAGACTATATTTTGACGCTTACGGCGCCAATGCGAGCAACACTTGACCGGGTCCAAAGCGTGGTAGAGCTGGGCGCTGGCACGGGTCTGGTTGGCCTCGTTGCCTCGCGGGTATTGCCTCACGCGCACACGGTCGCGCTGACCGACGGCGACGACTCGGTAGTCCAAAATCTCGAGTCCAACATTACGCTAAACCCGCCCGCAAGTGGCAGGTCCGTCGTCGCGTCCAAGTTCCTGTGGGCTGAAGACAAAGCCACGCCGACTGACTTGGTTCTCGCTGCGGACGTGACATACGACGGCTCTGTCATCCCATACCTTGTGACTGCGCTCGACGAATTTCTGAGCCTGCCCAATCCTCCAGCTGCGGTGCTTGTTGCCGCAACGATCCGGAGCGAAGAGACGTTTGCGGTGTTTCGGCATGAGTGCCAACAGAAAGGGATTCGGATGGTCGAAGAGAGGAGTTACAAACAACCGATCGAGAGCAACTGGTTTTGGATTTCGCCGGCGAGTGCGTCAGTTCTGGTGTATAGTCTATGGAAATGAACCAGCAAGAGACGGTCTGTATATAGTTTATACTGGTACCTTTGCAGCAGTTATTAGATGTTATTCAAACACTGTTGAAAGCTTTACAATTGGCTTTAATATGAATGTATCATAAAATGTTTATTCAAAGGCTCTTTTCAAGGTTGTTCAATATTTAGCTACCGACTAGTTTTTACAGGACGTAGAATAGCTTGATTAGACAGTAATACAATCTCCTCTGTCGTTCACACGATTTACAGGCAACACCTGTTCAGGGAGCACGACTAAGCTATATCTCCTTTTTTTTTTCTTCTACAGATATCTCTGCTTGAGTAGAGCAATGAACACTACACAAGATGCCAGTAATTCATCACTGAAACCATTCAGTTGAGCTAATAAAGTTGTATTGCGATAAAGCGCAAGCTCTTCATGCGGCATAGCTTTATACACCATAAGGTTGCTCAGTTTCCGTCTTCTCTAAAGCCATACAACTCAAGTAACTGGTCCAGTAAATTGCTTGGAAATCTGCATACCTTTCAAAACCAATACCTTACTTTTCTGGAGACCGTACCATTACAAGTTCTTGTGCCAAACCAGTACTGAGTTTTTACGTGAAGTTGTGCGCGGCTGAAAGTTACGCACATTATTGCACTCACCTCCTCAGATTTGCCAAAGACCACGACATTCGCACCAGGATCAGAAACATGTCGACCGACAACGACAACGCCTCAGCAGTCAAAAATATGGTCTCGCGATTTGAGTCGGGGATTGACTTAGCTACACCGGCCAAGGCGGTAGTCGACGGGACCGTGGATCAACTGGAGAAGCTGTCGATAGAAGGCAAATTGAGCACAGACGAAGACGCTGAGGGCGAAGCGCCAGCTGCGGAAAAGATTGAGCAGGAAACAAGCAACACGGAGATTGGTGAAGCTGAATTTGAGCCGACGGGAACTGCTGCTCTAGCAGAAAGTGAGCCGACTCAGGATGTTGACGCCAGCCTCACGTCTGAACAAGACAAGAACTCACCGGTTCCTGATGCAGGCGAAGGAGACTTACCATGGTCCGATGAAGAGACTGGCGACAAACCGCAAGATGACGCGCATTTTAGCGACGAGTTCGACGACTTTGGGGAGCCGGTTGAAGCAAATGAAGATGACTTTGGAGACTTTGACGACTTTGACGACTTCGCCGAGCCTGCGACTGCTGCTGCGCCCGAAGAGGCACCCGTCAAAGTACCCGAACCAGCACCACAAGCAAAAGTGGCGTGCCTCAGCGAAGTCGATTTCGGTAACAGCGTAAACCTACAAGCAAGCATAGCCCAGATCCTCAAACCCATCTACACGACACCAGAAACAGTTGACAGTTCCACGCTGGACTCGGCGTCCTATAATTCAGATAGTGAGGCCGATATCACGTCGTCTCAGACGAGCTTGCCCAAACTTATTACTACAACGGCAGAGCTAAGTACCTCAGCAGTGGAAGAAGATGCAGAATCGCCTTCGTATTTCACGGAACGATCGGCGAGCTTGTGGAACCAGCTGGCCATTGTACAACCTCAAGCCATGGCATCAACTACGGACTGGAAGCGGAGTGCCATCAGAAGGCTATTTATGGTGAGTTTGGGCGTGCCGCTCGACTTGGATGAGATTCTTCCGCAGAAGAACACAAAGCGGCTCGTCCTGCCGGCGGTGCAGAGCCACCGTGGAAGAAGGGGAAGCCGCAGTCACAGCGCGACTAGGCAACCTGATGGCGCGAGCACGCCCCGGGAGGAGAAAAAATCAAATGGCCAGGGCCAGGATCTCGAGGCTGACACGGACAAAAACTTGCAGGATTGGCACCAACTTGCAGTGGTCTCTGATATTGCTCTAACAGGCATGAGCAAAGATGAGCTAGCGTCGCACATCGCCGCGCTCAAGGCTGCCACTGAGAGCGCCGCAAAGACACTGGAAATATGGGAAAAGAAAAAGCAGACGGCAATCAAGGACAAAGATGACTTTGAGAGCCTGATCGAGTCGCTGGTAGAGTACGCGCAACGCAGCGGGAGCAACAAGGGCAAGAAGAAGAAGTAATGTAGCTAGAAATTTACTGTACAATATACATAATAAATCAAAAAAGGCAAAATATACAGAATGGAACACTTTGACGACAAAAAATACATAGAGGCCTTATTTGGGAAGCTCACCGAGAATGATTGTACCGTCTGAGCTGGCGCTGGCAAGAATAGGTTCTAGCGGCGCGAAGGCCACATCATTTACGCTGCCCTGGTGGCCGCCCAGCTTATGTTCAATCCGCCTCGTCACCGTATTCCAAATGACACTGGTGCAGTCGCCGGCCCCCGAGCCAGCTGCGATCCTCGAGCCGTCGGGACTCCAGACGGCGCGCAGCAGCATCTGCTCAATCCCAGCAGGGGCGCCATCGTAGACGGTCAGCGCGCGCGCCGCGGCGCCGGACGCAACAAACGGCCGGATATTCCAGGTACGCACTGTGCTATCCATGCTGTTCGACAGGAGACTCTCGCCGTCGGGGCTGACGGCCAAGCTGGTCACAGAGTCCGTGTGCCCGCTAAGCTCGAACACGGGTGTCGCGGCCGCCGTGCCGGTGCTGTATAATTTCCGGACATCCCAGGCAGAAATGTTATCATCGACGCCTGCACTGTACACCATGGCACCGACTTGATCCACGGCAACGGCCATGACAGGGTATTGCGTTTGCAGAAACGTGACGGCGTCCTTCTGCCTGGGATCCCAGACGCTGACCGCGCCGTCGTCGCCACCACTGACAACCATCTCGGTTCCTCTGCGGACCACGTCGACGGAGTTCACCATACCCTCGTGGCCGGCGTGTTTGCGGAGCCGCTGCCCCGTCTCGGCATCAAACGTACCCACCGTGTAATCCGCAGAGGCGGTGAAAACATTCCTGGAATCGCGCGACCACTTGACGGCAAGCACGGCCGACTTGTGGCCGGCTAGCGAGAGATACTGGGCGTTATCGTCGTACACTTTCCAAAGAACTAGAGGGAGAGACATTACATGTTAGCTCAATACTCGATCGCGCGTGTTGGCTTGGATACATACGGACATTTTTCTGGGCACCCGAAGATGCTAGCAGTTCTCCAGTCGGATCAAACTCGACACTAAGCACATTACCCTAGCACTGTTAATAAGTTGTTACTCGGCACATTGCTCTCCTTTTTCGTTTGTACTCACTGTGTGACCTGACAATTCCAACGTAGGCGAGCTAAGTCTTGATGTACGTTGCTGTGTCTACATGATGGTTAGCATCTTGAGATCGCATATCTATTTATCTCCATGGCGGGTCAACGTACGCTTGTAGTTAGTGCGCCGCTGCGCGAGCCAGAGACAAGCGCAGAGCTGCTGGAGGAATCGTTTAGGCGTGGTCTTTTTACGAGACTCATTTTTTGCTTGGTCGTACTGTTGGACTGACGCGTGGAGGCTGGTGAAGGAATGAAAATTTGGCGTTAGTGATGGTGGTGCGGCTGAAGTTGGGATGGAGAGGCTGGGAGGTGTCTTGCTCCGATACCAACGTTTGAAAGGAACCTTTGGGTTCACAAGGCACCCATGTTGAATCCTAATTAATGAGAATTCAGATGAATGTTCCTTTTATTATTTACTTTTACGGGTCCCTGAACAATGACACGAACCTTCCAATATTGACTAGTGCTACTTGACGGCCATTGCTTATTAACAAACAGCGCCAATCGTCAAAGCCACCGCTTGCACGTTCCCCTACGTTCTTGATTCAATATAAATGAAGTAAAGTCCAATTCATTACAATCAATCCAATACCTCCATTCTCAATTCTAAGTTCTTATTTGTTCATCTCAAATAAAAGCACTAGACAGTCTCGGTGCTCTCATACTCGTTTCCAAACGGGCTGCCTTCAAGTCTCATGTTCACGGGTAGCTCTACCTGGGGAATGAACTCGAGTGTAACATAGATGAGACCGATTACACCAATAATCGAGCCAGCAATGATACGAAGCACGTGGTCATGGAGCAGGATTGTACCAATAAAGATGTAGACTGCACGATTAGTTAAACGGGTCTGCTCCGGGAGTTTTAGCGGTACTTACAGACACCACGGCCCAAGAATGAAAACAAGAAGCTTGCATATTTAGAAGTCGCGGGCGGAACTTGGAATTCTGTTGTATGTTAGAACCTGAAAAAATGGACGAGCCATGAGTTTAAAAGGTGGCATGGCCTTGCCAGCCAATTGTTATAAACCAAGTGGAACAACGTACCGAGAAAGATTAATCCTAAACCGAAAATAATAACGTACACCGCGATAATAACCTACTCCGTTAGCTTTATTCAATTCTTTCTCTGACCGTTTTATAAGCATATCTTCCAAAGCATGTCTAGGCATGCCAATTGAAAGCGCGAGGCTCCTTGTAACAGGCGTTTTAGCGCTTCCAACCAGTGTGGCGGGCGGACTATCACACCCTCAATTGGACCAAGCCTAAGACGAACTCCATTCAGTTTTTGTATATCAACATACCGATTGACTAGTAAGTTAGCTTCCGGCCTGCTTTGCCACGTCCTTCTCTCTTCTACTAGGGCCTCGAGTCTGCGTTGTACTCACAAGCTAACGGGGAAGAACTGCGAAATGCCACCCAAAATACTCAGGATGCCAACGACAATGTTAGTCAGCTTGAAAATATTGGTCAAGTCGAGTCCTGAAAGTAAATCCATTATGAAATTGTTGCTAAACTGGAACTGTTATTACTGTCTCGTTGGTGGATGTGAAGCGGTAGGTAAAGTCGGTTTATCGTGGGTAAAAAGTGTGGGTGGTGGTGAGAAACAAGATTGCGTTGCGTGGCGCCCTTTGGGACTTTGTTCCCTCTGAGTCGGAAGAGGGTCCGCATTACGATTATCTAGTACAAGAAATTGAACACTACTGTACCACCAGCTCAGAAGAGCAAAGTATAAATACACAGCTTAATTATCATCTAGTCTACCTCACAACTAATACCCCGCTACAAACAAACTTTATTTCCGCACGCTTTTTCTTCTCTTTACTCCTTCGCGACGTCAGCCTCAGGCTCGGCCTCAGCAGCTTCAGGCTCAGCATCCTGGCCGAGCTCAGACATATCTGATGTCCACAGCGTCAAGTTATCTCTCAGCAGCTGCATGATCAATGTCGAGTCCTTGTAGCTCTCCTCACTCAGGTTGTCCAGCTCCGCAATAGCTTCATCAAACGCCTGCTTGGCCAGTTGGCAGGCCTTTTCGGGCGAATTTAGGATCTCGTAGTAAAACACGCTGAAGTTAAGGGCCAGTCCCAGGCGGATGGGATGCGTCGACAGTAGTTCCTCGTTAGCAATGGCACTGGCGCTCTGGTAGCTCGACAGCGACTCGTCGGCGATCTTGGCTCTGGCATCGGCAGAAGCAAACTCAGCGAGGTATCTGTGGTAATCTCCCTTCATCTTGTAGTAAAAGACCTTGCTCTCACCCGACTTGGCACTAGGGATCAAGCTGGATGCCAGAATCTGCAAAATGTCCTCGCAGATCAGGGCAAGCTCCTTCTCGAGCTTCTCACGATACTCCTTGATGAGAGCGACCTGGGCGGTGTTGTTCTTGCTCTCCTCCTTCTGTTCAATTGATGAAACGATACGCCATGACGCACGACGGGCACCGATAACGTTCTTGTAGGCCACAGAGAGCAGGTTGCGTTCCTCCACAGAGAGCTCTTCGCCAGACGTAGCGACAGCCTTCATATTCTCCACCATTTCTTCGTAGCGCTCAGCCTGCTCGGCGAGCTTGGCAAGGTAGACAGAGTTTTCACGGGACATGACTAGTACAGACTTGATGAAACGATGGGCGGTGACGGTGATGGTGAGAAAAGGAAAAGGAGATAAAAAGTGAGGGAGATAATGTCTACGTGTCGAGGAGGCCCCTGGGTTGGGGTTATGGGCAGCCACAGGCAACGGTGTTTTACTATGGCCAAGTGAAGGTGCATTCGCTGCTTGGCACGCGACTATGGGGATGGGATGCCCGAAAAGCCCAATGCTGATGATTTACACAAGAGCATTCTGGTTGCTGGCTGGAGGAAGCTAACCAGTCAAGGCTTCAGCAAATCCCGGCGCCCATTGTGTAGGCTCTGGTACTCTTGTACAGCACATAACCAATTAAATCAACAATCATTAAATAAATAATATATAACCTAAATGATGCCCCTGAGGCATTCACCAATCTCCCTGGACCCCCTGTACTGGCTTCTGCTGCTGCTGTTGTTGTTGTTGCTGTTGCTGTTGCTGTTGCTGCTGCTGCTGCTGTTGTTGTTGCTGCTGTTGTTGTTGCTGCTGCTGCTGCTGCTGTTGTTGTTGAGCAAGTTGTGCCGCACGTTGCTGCTGGAACTTGAGCTGCTGAAGCTGTTGTGGTGTTGGCGGTCCTCCTCCAGCTCCTCCTGCGGCCTGCATTTTTTGCATCTGAACCATCTGCATATGCCGAATTCTTTGCTGTTGGAGCGATGTGTTTAAAAACGCGCGTGAAGGTCTCATCTTCTCCACGCCCGACGTGGTATTAAATAACAGTGTTCTTCCCAGAATACCTGTCGTGGCAGCCATCTCTTGTAGTCTCAGGTTACTATTAATTTGCTGCGGAGTCAACTCTTCATCCTTCTTTGGTGGGTGTATCGGTAGGGGTTGGATTTTGGTAAGGCTGCCAATGAGCATTTCGCGCATCGCAAAGAACCGGCTTTTGGCGCGAACGGGCATCAAAACTCTCTGTTCCATTGGGATTGGCCTAGCCGCCCACACACCACTCATTACAGCCTCCACTTCCTCTTCTTCGTTTAGTGGTGTGTCGTCACTTTGTAGAAGCTCCTGATTCTCAAGGTCAATCTGTTGCTGTGTACTTTGTTCTGCCAATTTGATTTGATTGCGTTTTTGGTAAGCGGTGAGCAATACATCGTAGGGTTTAGATCGACCAGGCACGCTTCGTTTGGCACCCATACTGTGTGTTTTACACGTCAAGCTTCTCGCGCAGAACCCGCCATTTGGTAATTGCACACCACATTGTTTCTCAACGTCCACTGGAGGCTTTTCCTTGGCTTTTGCCGGCGGTTTGGCCTTGAGCTTCTTTTTTGCTAGCTTTGCCTCTTCTGCTGCTGCTCGTTTAGTGGCCTTGCGGGCCTCACGCTCTTCCTTGGTGAGTTTCGCGTACTTTTTCTTCTTTGGCTTGGCCGGCTCCTCCTCACCTGCGGGTGCCGGTAGAGCCTTTTCTTTCTTTTCTTTCACTTTTTTTTCTTTCGGCGGTTTCACTGGTTTATCCTTTACAGGCGTTGTGGCCGTTGTACCATCCTTCGTCAGCTTTTCCTTTTTGCGAGGTCGTCCTGGACCTGCCGGTACGATTTCTTCGCCTTGATCATTTAAAATTGGATTTTTGCGCTTTCTTCCTTTCTTTGCAGGCTGTGGTGTTTTTGAAGACAAGGGAGGTGCTCCGCCGCCTGGTACGGTCTTAGTAGCAGAACCACCGGGCGGAGCTTTGCCATCGCCTGGAAGGTGTTTTGACTGGGATTTTGGTCCCATTTTTTCAGAGCGTCGCTACGTCACTGAAGTGTTGCTGAATGGGCTCACCGCGTCGTCCGCTCGCCGTTTGTCTGTGTCGTCGTCGTGAACTCGTCGTGAACTCGTCGTGAACTCGTCGTGAACTCGTTGTGGCTGGCAAGTTGTGGTGGTGACCCGGACCTGGTGGCCAAACGGGGCAAGCAGAAAGATAATAGGGTTAGGGATTGTTTTGAAATTAGCAAGAGAAAATGAGCTTGACGAATACATTCACTGGCGAAAAGACATCGAAGGGCTGAGATAGTGAGATGAAAACTCTAAGTCGGATTGACTGTTGTATGAGAAGCGGCACTGGTATTTGCCTTTTTGAAAAGACATGTAGGTTGATTGATAGAAGAGACCCAGATATCACAAGAGAAGTACAAGCAGAGACGATACCCCAGATTTGATCTTAAAAAACCCAGCGATTACATCACTAGTTGGCGAAAACCATTCTCAATATACGCTCCACACACTCAAATGCGTGCCACTCACATAGTTAGCGCCCAGTTGGTTGGTACATAGTGTACTACATCCATTGATGCTCAGAGAGAACCTTTTCTCTCTTCGAAGCCTTAAGCCATGCACTTAGTACTTACAACTTGTGCCTTATTACCATTTGGCTCATTGTAAAACTACCCTAACCGCATCCATACCTCTCACACTCGCTCTGATTGGCCAATTGCGCCTGGGCTCGAGAAATTGGGGTGCGGATACCTCAGCCCACCGAGTCCACCGTTTTACTTTCTGTTCGCATTTCTCTTTCCTTCTTTTTTCTCTTCTCTTCTCCAGATCTTACCCATCTTCAATCACAACAACAACAGTTCACAATGCTCTCCACCCGCTCCTTTGTTCGTTCCACTGCCGCCGCCAGATCCATGGTCGCCTCCGTCCGATTCTACACCGATGGTGCCACCGGAGCTCCCCGCCCCATGGGTCAGAACGACTCCTTCAACGTGCGTTTTCTCTCTCGACCCCATTGCAATCAATAGTTTTATTTTTGAAGTACTGACCCCACAATTAGAAGCGTGAGAAGGCTCAGGAGGACCTGTACGTTCTTCAGCACGAGAAGGAGAAGCTAAAGGCTCTCAAGGAGGCTATTCAAAAGCAGCGCGAGCACCTCGACGAGGTTGAGTCCAAGATGTGAGTTGCAAATATTCCATTCCACAATTGCATGTGCAAAAGCTAACAGCTTCTAGTGACGACCTCACCTCCAAATAAATTTGGATTTAGATAGATATACCTAACTTGGAATCAAATTCATTCATGATCTATATTGTCTTGAAGTGTTATTATGAGTAAATGATGCTGACCCCAGAGAAGAGTAGGACATGTGGTGTAGTCTAAGTAGTATTCTTGAATGCTCTTATCAATTCTAAGCATATTTCTTTGCAGGTCGCAAGCAGTCGTCTGATTGGCCTAGTAGTGATTGGAATTGCTCAATGATCCACCTCATGACCCAGCAGGTAGCATACTATGCAACCGATCTCTGGCTCAGTACCAACTTGGATTACAAAAGTCTGGGGAGTGCATTGACTGTGAGTAAGATTGTAAAGCAGATACAGAGAAGGGCTTGAGCAGGGTTGCAGGACTAACAAAGTGCCAAACTTGGCGAGAGCCCTCGGACATTTCTTTGACGGTTCGCAATTGATCCTAAGAGGGCCTCTAATTGAGTCTAATAAACGTCAATATAAGCGAGTAGCTAAATCACAGGTACGGTGCCGAGCTCCGGTGCAGACGCATAGCCAACTACCCGTCCCAGATAAAAACTCTAAAGTTTGGGAGATCAACTATACACGCTAACATTCAACTGTCACTTATGTTACGTTCAATTAACACTTTCTCCGACTACATAGTTTTCACAGACACAGCTCATTCACAAAGTGTGCCTGAATCCCAGCGCAAGATCTCATGTGCGGTGCCGACTAAGCTTGAACCGCCCAATATGCCAGTATTGCCGAATGCAGCACGAGGACGACTTAAGTACGTGCTAGCCAGGCGAAGCCATTATAAAAGAGCCTGTCTAGAGCTCATGGACCTTTATACATGTAAGATAAAATTAAACGGCGTCTAACAAAAGCTCTGGTCTGAGTTCAACCGCTAACGTTTGTGAAGCAGTTAACTCAAAGCTTTATTCAATATTTGACTGACTATGTTACTGACATGGCGTTCCTTTCATTCAGCTTTTCTCTCTGACTTGCTTCTCGTTGGTTTATGATACAAAACTGTTTGCTATTCTTGACGATACACACACATGTTATAAGTAATAAAACCAAAAGTTCAACATCATAAGAAAACAAAATATATATATGAAATTCCAGCTCTAGCACCTTCAAGACTGTGTTCATTAGTTCCCAATTACTGACTTTCGCCAGCGTCTCAATCACACCTTAATTATCATGCCCGAACTCGCTAAGGAGTTCTTGTCCCAAGTTGAACTGAAAACCTGTGTAAATAAACCCCGAAGAGGTGAAACAGATAGCAAGGGCTGGCGGGAATAACACAGGCATTGGAGTGTTGAATTGAAATGAGATAAAAAGCTAACCTGAATTTGTACTACGTTTTGCTGGTGAAGGAAATACAAAAGCTATGGAAGATAAATTACACTATATAATCGAAATGACTTGCGGGTGACAAGATGATTTAACACTGTATATAATCGTTGAAGGACGTTGCATGGCTGGGTAAAAGGAAGTTCATATCAACAAAGGCTAGAACAACTTGAAGGTTATGATCCGGCAAAAATAGTTGAGGTGACGTACGACTCGGAGTGGAGCAGCACAACAAGATCAACATCAATACCAAAGAGGGGAAGACAAAAATTGGACAAACCACAACCGAGACCGACGTCGCTCAAGACCCTCTCAAGTGAAGTAGTGCGACGTAAAGGCACAAGTAAAAGAGGACAAGTCGGATACGCCTAAGAGGAAATGCCACAGGTCGTATCATAAGACACACAAGAAGGTTGAGAGCGGATAAAGAACTATTAACGCAGAAGAACTGGAGGTAAGGAATACGTTAGTGGAGAAGAGGGACGGCAAGGCGAAGCCAGGAGAAATAAAAGGAACCTGCATAGAAGACTAATAAGAAGACTCAGAGGAAGACGGATAAGAAGACAGATAAGGAGACGGAGAAGAATAGAGGACCTGGTGAAAAAAGTGAACGAAGAAAAAAAAACAGTACTCTTGAGAAGGCAAGTACGCCTGAGGCGTTGTTGACAAAAGAACTCAATAGGCTGGACGAAGCATTGTCAAGAATAGTAAGCGCAGGTCATCATGGTGAGAAGTAAGTCAGGTATACGATATCTGAATGAAAGGAACGCCAGATCAAATAGAAAGGTAGATTTTTTGCCTGGTCAATCAGCTATAGCGCTAAATGAAAAATAAATGAAAAATAATTCAGACTTTCACAATCATAAGAAAACAAAAATAAAATAAAACAATTAAAATAAAATTAAAATCCAGAAACCTTCAAGACAGTGTTCATTCCATCCGTTAAACTGGCTTTCACCAGCTTTAAATGCTCACAATCACGCCTTAACTATGAACGCTGAATCAATTATATGATTATTATCATTATTATTGTGTTATATTAACTAGTATTAGTATTTCAATATTTTTATTATTATTATTATTTGTTATTATTATTATTATTATTATTTGTTATATGTCAACTGCGGTTTACGTACTCTATAGACGTTAGCAGCCAGCCAGGATACCCGGGGGACCCGAGTCCATTAGCGGTGGTGCTGATTGTCTAAATGGCCTAGACTGTCTAGACGACATTTCCCCTCGAATCGGTTCTTCAAAGGGTCCCTCTGGGATCGGTGGGCGTTT
>JAJMAG010000210.1:0-42099 GCA_030564905.1 Geotrichum fermentans
CCCCCTCTCTCACCCCCGCCTTTTTCCCATACAACAATGGCGATCACTGGCAAACATGAAAAGAGAAAAGAGACACGCGCTGAGAGGGGCTACACCCAACAACTTGAGACATCCGATATACGCCGTGCAATTATCGCCTAACTCCTAAATGCCAAATACCAAATACCAATGTTTAAGGCATATATCATGTGACTAATATAAATAAAAACTACAGCAAAATCCCTTTCCATAAATTGAGCAAGCTTTCTTTCCTCTATATACTAGAGCGCGGGAGCCACAAGCTACAATCAATGATCTCGCCATTAATTTGTGGCACGTGTGCACTCTGAAACTATTTAAAACTTGAAAGAATATTCGGAACCTTCTTCCGAAGATATGGAACGAGATACTCCAACTTTCTTTCAGATTTTTTCGAAGTGTGACAGCGGTGAAGGCTAAAAAGGAAATCTCCCATCATTAACCAACACCATTCGAAGGCTCTAGTCCATCTGAGTTCAAATATACAATTCATTTAATAAACATACAAGTTGTTCACAAGCTACAGCACTTTTTCATTCAGAGCAGAACAGTTGGGAGTTGTAAAAGTCTCAGTCCTATCTCACAGTAGATGGAGCCTAAGTGCTCCTCTCTCAAGTCATTTTGGAGTTTCTACCATTAACAGTTAGCTCAAGTCGACCACTGATGGCTCAAATGCTCTTAGCAGTGCTAGCGCCAAGGTGCAACAATTCCACGCTCACTCGCTATTCGCTCTGGCTTCTCGCAGTTAAGCTATATTATGTAGATCATACAACTTGCAGCCATCTGCACAGACAAATAATAATAATAATAATCATCTTTGAACCACCACTTCAAGCATCATGATTGATCGATCGTGATAATAAAGCCATCAAGAAGGCATTATAAAGCAGCTGAGATATAAGCACTGACGAGAATCCCCAGTCCGACTAAAGCGGATGACGGTCGCCGTTGGCTGTTTTCGTTTTCACACGACTACAATGAAATCATCATCATGTACCGTGCGCACAATAATATATGGCATTAAACGCAATTAAATTACGTATCATGTGCACGCGAGAGCTCAAGGCCAGCGTTCACTTTAAAAATGTTTTCAAAACTCGCATACACTCAAGTGCGCTTTCCGCTGTGCAGTGCACTGCCTGCTGTATAGCCCGCGTTGTCCGTGAGAATTTAGCCTTACCTGAGTGGCTGATTGCCTGGTTAACTATCTGATCGTCAGATAATAACTATCACTTTTGAGGGTCGTCAATAACCACTCTGCTGTCCAAGTTGACGTACAAAAAATGTTTGATTTCGATTGATCTCAAGTTCGCTTCCACAGCCCAAGTGCTGGCAACGTATTCACACTCGACGATTGGCCGAGCTCCGGGTTCTGGACCTCCTGAATGCCGCTCGGATATGCAGAGGGACGGGACCTTACCGCTCCTGACCTGCCCTCTCCCAGTTATGTATTAACCGGTGCGGTACTTACCTTTCCGTACACTCTAAAACGGCCTACGGGCTCTTCTCTCCAGGTCTTCATTTGTGGTTTCTCTTTCCTACGATCGTTTTTTACCACTAGCATTTGAATTGTGAAAGCATAAATAATATATGCAATTAAACGAAAAGTTTCAATAAAAAATTCTCCAGTTCATATTGCAATTGAGAAAAAACAGACCCTATAAGTACTCTCACAAATGTCTCGCAATGAAATCTCGCCGCTCTTTGAGCAATCGGATCATAGATATACTCTACTCGTACCAATGGATAACAAGTCTACAGCCATATGCAATGATACTGACAGTACGGCGTCTACGGTCCGTCAACGTCAGTCCTTCTTTAGGCGGTTGTTCTGGCCTGCTGCTCAAGATTACTCCATCACAACACCTCAAGAGAGAAAGTTCGTTCGCAAACTAGACTTGATCTTGATGAGCTATGGATGCGTTTCATACTGTATTAAGCAGATAGATCAGTCCAACTATATGAGCGCCTATGTATCAGGTATGAAAGAAGATGTATGTTGCCCTATATGGATACAATAAAGACTAACAAACTTTAGTTAAACATGCAGGGAAATGAACTTAACTGGCTCGGAAGTTACTTCACCATAGGCTACGCAGTCGCCTTGATCCCATCTCAAATCATGATGCTCAAGGTACGTCCCGCGGTTTGGCTCGCATCCATGGAGCTGATCTGGGGAGTTTTGACGGGTCTTTGCGCAACATGCACAAGCGTCAAACAAATGTACCCGCTGCGCTTCTTTATTGGCCTTGTGGAAGCGTCGAGTTGGCCAGGAATGCTTACGGTCCTGATGAACTGGTACACCCCGACAGAGCTGGGAACCCGCGCCGCACTCTTTGGAGCAGCAGGCACGGCAGGCAACATGTTTACGGGATTCATGCAGGCCGCCATCTATACCAACATGGATGGCACCCACGGCATCCCTGGCTGGAAATGGCTATTCATCTTTAATTCTATTATGACAGTCCTCGTAGCCCTTGTCGGTTACTTTGTGATCCCAAATACCCCCACTAACGGCGGCGCTAGATGGATGACAAAGGAGGACGTCAGCCTGAGCCAGCACCGCATGGACCGTATTGGCCGAAATACGAAAAACAAGTTCAGCTTTTTGGACTTTAAAAAGACATATCTGGATTACAAGTTCTGGGTATTTGCATTAGCATACGTGCCCTGGGCATGGGGCTTACTCTCGACTTCTTATTTCAATCTCTGGTTAAAGTCGCTCAAGCTGCCGGATGGATCACAACGCTACTCTGTTCAACAAGTCAATCTGATCCCTCTGGGAGGATACGCCATTCAGATTGTCACAATGCTCTTGTACGCCCGGATTTCCGATCTCACTGGCAAAAGATGGATGGTATGCGTATTCCAGCAGCTCTGTGGCATATTTGGCTGCGCCGTCCTCGCCGCATGGCCCAGCTCGCTGGGCTTCACTTACACTGCCTTTTTCATCATGTTCTCCGTCGCCGCTACAGGCCCTATCTTAATGTCGTGGATGGCTGACATCTGGGCCAAGTTCCCCGAGCGCAGAGCCATCATCACAGGATCCATCGTAGTGCTTGTATACGCGAATAATGCCTGGATGCCGCTTTTCATATGGCCAGCCAAGCAAGCTCCGCACTACAAGTATGGATACAAAATTGCAACCTTATTCCAGGGAGTCTCGTTGATCGGGATTTTGTTGTTCAAGCTGGTGAACAAAAATGGGCCAAAGGAGGCAGAAGAAAGTCAAGTAGAAGAGCTTGAACAAGACATAGAAAGATACTAACGAGTTACAATGACTTCTATAGAAGATATGAATAGAAATAAGCAAATATTGCAAAGAGCTATGATAGCGATGGAGCTGCAATGCCTTCTTCTAGTAATAAAGGGTATAAATGAGAACTTCAATTACGTTTACTTTGTAGTTTAGTGTTTTTAAAATGCCAACCATCAACCACCCACAATCACGGCCCTTTTGTGACGCACAAGTCTATAAACCCAACAACCCAACATCCTTTTTTATCCACACCCCGTCCACGTACACACACGTAAAGGCAGGATGAGCTGGTCAGGTAGCAGCTTCAGCCAATCTAACAATGCTTCGTTTACGCGAGCACCAGAGGCGTCGAATGAAGATACACCACCTGAACCCCCCAGAGAGGGGGGATCATCGTCTCTTGGAGGTGTCCCGCTTTGGTACAATTCTAGACGGCTGTATCCTGACAGAAGACCAAATGCAACTGAGATATGGCCGCCGGCGCCGGTGATAGGAAGTAGGCCACGATCGATTTGGAATACACCCGCAGTAACGGAACCTGAGCAGCCAGTGGACGCGCAGACTTTAGTCTTCAATGCAATAAATCCAGTGAGATCGCAGGAAGCTAGCAATCACACACCACCAAGGACTCCTACTTCAATGTTGATCCAGCCACCCTTACCGAGCCACATAGACAACACACGGGACAAGACATTCCTCCGCGCCTACGCCAAACAAGTTTACAATTTCTGTGTAGCCGTTCAATCAAAACTAGATCTCCAAATGGTCACAGTTGCTGATATAGAGCTTTATGATAACAACATGTGGGCCGAAAGATATCGCTCGTATGCTCCCATGCTGGCCCAACAAGAGCGCGAAACGTCCCAAGAGTACCGAAATGCCTTGAGTGCACTTAAACACATGAGCGAGTCTTACAATGGATCCATAACCCCCATCTTTTGGCAAAACACAAGAAGAAGGCCAATTCAAAATACTGACTTTCTGAAATTTCTTGATCTAGCAGCCTACGTTTCACACTTGGTTTTGATGTGCGTCAATCAGGCTAAAATTTTCACAACCACTCAGTATGAATTAAAAAACGCTGTCAAATTTTTGGAAGCGACTATTACTGAAGATGAAGAATTCAAACATTCCTTGGCATTCAAAAAAGGCGAGGTTGAACAATTTTTCGAAGTGATGGCTCCCCAGATTAAAGTAATTACGGAGCGAATAGTCACTTCCTTTGTAAAAGAAGTAGAGGCCCAAGATGCTGTGCTAAGGAGAGATAATGCAAGGCGAGAAGATGCCAAACACTACGCTCGACAAGTTTATGGATTGCAAGTCCGGGTCCACCATTTAGAGGATACGCTTAAGCATCGTGTTCAAATCGCGGGTCTAACACACAAGATGCTCCACGCGCAAATTCAAAATGTGAATTCAACGCGTCAACAAGTCTTGAGAAAAGTCCAATCTATTGAGTCAAAATCCATCAATTACGAAATCAAAGAGCTGTCGTTCTCACCTGAGCAGCTCGCAGCGGATTTGGAAAATGCGAAACATGAGTTTAAACATATTGCCCGTACTCGGCAAAAGGTGTCGAAAATGCTGCGCACGTTGGAACTCAGTCGCCAAGTGAAAATAAATACTGATATTGAAGCAGCAATTAAAAAAGAAGTGGCCCACTTTAAAAGTCAAGAGTTAGTGGCGTCGTGTGATCACCATGTTGCCAAGCTGGTAGAGATGAATGAATCATTACAGCAACCAGGTGAATTGAAACAAGAGATGGAGAATGCCATGGAAACCTTGAGCGACGTTCGCGAGCGTGAAACAAAATGTCAGAACCTAGCAAATAATCTTGACCTAATCCAAGGATTGACGTATCCGTCTCTTTGGAAAAAGCTGAACAAGTTACCAGCATTACCTTCTGCTGCAAGCCACAAAGAGCTCAGAACCCAGCGCTACTTAGGAGCAACTAACGCAAATCGAATTTTGAATGAGACCAGATCCAAGTGTAAAGAAATTGAAAGTTTGGTTGATAAGCTGATTTCAGTTCGAGAGAAATACGCAGCAGTAGCAACGGAGTTCACGGATAAGGCTGAAGTTCAATTCAAGGCGTTTAGAGAAAAAGCAGGCATGGCTTTTGAAGAAAATGAAATGCTTATATCAATTAATGAAACGAAGCAAAGAATTGAAAATTCATTTCGTGAAATGGAAACTGTGTTGAATGGAAAAGCCGCTGCTATCGAGGAACTTGCCAAAAAGCCAAAGGTGGTGGAAACCATTACATCTCAGGAAAGATTAGAGCAAGTTGTTAGCGAGATTTTGAAGAGTCAATTTGCTAAGACTTACGAGGATATGAATACCTCTTCGACTCTTGGCGAGAGACTTGTGGAGATGGCGGAGTCTCAAATTAAAGAAGCATTGGAAACATGTTGGACCAACAACGCGTATACGAAGGAACTTGAAGTGAAGGCTACTGTGGCATATACTAAAGTATATGCTGTGTATGCACGGTCGCTTGAAATGCTCTATCTTCAGAGGTATTGTGTGCATGCATTCAAGCAGCTCGAGGATATTAAAAATGAGGAGGCACAAAAAACCAAAGATCTTTTGGAACGAGCTGCGAAAGATGATGAAGTTTTGAGAGCGTTCATGGAGCATAAGGCATTACAAGAGAAGGTAAAAATATTTGAGACACAGGTTGAGCAAATGGAACAGCGACTATGCTTCACAATGCTTGACTTCCATAGTGGGTGTCTTGACCTTGCGCTGCTCCAGGCGGAGGCTAGTAAACTGTTTTGGCAGAAGAAGAAGAAGAAAACCGACTTTCTTGATTGGAACCGCGCGGTTGAAGCTCATGATGGTTACATGGCGGTGTTAAATCTAGTTGAGGACGAAGGCATGTCTGAAGAAAGGTTAAAATTTAAAGAGATTGTGAGCAAGTTTGAGAGGTTGACGGCGGTGCATAATGAACTACTATGGATGAATTAAATTAACAGGGGAAAAAGCGTTGCAGCCGAATCGAGTATGTGTGAGTGCGTTTAAAATTCAATATCATTCAAAATGTGTTGAACAGCTATAACAACTTCAATAGAAACTAAGAAAAAAAGGCTATCGTTTAATAAGACTAAGTGGAGAACTCGCTAAAAAGAGGAACAAACTCAATGTTTTCTTCCATTCCTTTTTAACGCCCAAAACGCTTGAGCTCGAAGGGTCTGCATGCATTGTAGGTAACAAGTGCAAAGGCGAAGGCAAGCTCAAAGCCAACATCACCAGCATAGAGCCCAATCTTCTTGGCAACGGGGCCCTGCCACCAGATTTGGTTCATGCCCAGTACGGCACCAACGACGCCGACGCAAAAGGCAATGATGGCGGAGATTCCAAGAGGCAGCGCGCTAGGGGTGGCGTAGTCGTCGGGGTTGTAGCCCTTAAACCCTCTGCGGTAGATGTAGTGCTCCGAGAGGCCGACGGCGGAGTAGATGGCAAGCCAGTAGCCGGTCATGTTCATGAAGTTGTGGATGACCTGCTCGAAGAACATGTAGCCGGGGATGGAGATGGCGAGCGACGCGCAGGCGCCGACAGTGTTCCAGATGACGCGGGGGACCTTGGCGAACTGAGTCCAGAGCGTCTGGATGGACAGCGAGAAGGAGTAGAGGTTGGGGATGTTGTTGGAGACGGTGGACAGGGCGAGCATGACAATGCAGAACTCGCCAAAGCCGTGCAGCGAGTCCTTGACAAGAATGGCGTAGAAAAGACCGCCGATGGAGTTGTCTTTGTATTGGGCGGCAAAGTACTCGGATGTCAGCGTGCCCGTCGCGCAGGCGGCGCCGAGCGTCATGGCCATGATGAGCGGGATGTTGAGGCCAACAACGACGGACCAGTAGATGCCGAACCGCGAGGTCGACTTCTTCATGTACACGGTGTAGTCCGAGGCCATGGACGTCCAGCCCGTGGCGTAGCCGTAGATGGTCGCGCCGAATGACAGGACGTTGCCGGCTTCAGTGGCCCCCGAGCCCATGGTGCCGGCGGTGAAGGTGTGGGACTTGCCCATGCGCACGGCGATGATGAGGAAGATGATGACCGTGGGCACCCAGGACCATTTCTCAAAGAGATGCAGCGTCTTGAACCCAAAGAGCGTGATGGCGAGAGAGAGCAAAGTGACGATAAACACACCGGCCCACTCAGGGAGGGCCTGGTTATTGACAATGTGGAGGAGCTGGGCCGAGACAATGACGTTGATGGCGGACCACCCGACGCAGGTGATAAGGCTGATGAGCGTACAAAGCCTTACGCCGTACCAGCCAAACCAAAACCTTGTGAACGGCATTTGTCTCAACCCAAAGTACGGTCCAAAGGTCGAGAACAGGGCGACAGTCTGGGACCCCAGGATATTGAAAAACACGATACAAAGGAACGCAGTCCAGAAGCTGAGTCCAAAGACGGTGATGCCGAGGGCGCCCAGTGCAAACGTCGCGACGACCATGTTACACCCGAACCACATGGAGCCGGCGTGCAGCAGGTTGCCGTCGGTCTGCTCTTCCTCGGGGACGCGCTCGATGCCGCGTGTCTCGGCGTTGAACCTGAGGAGCAAGCTGTTGATTTTCTGCTTCCACTCGGGGCCGGCGGCGGTGATGTCGACCTCGCCGACGCCGGTGTCGCTCTGGAGCGAGACGGCGGAGGTGTGGACTTGTTTTTCGAGGTCGAGAGACATGTCAAAAAAGAGGTATCTATCGAGAAAAAAATTCCAAGTTTGAAGAGAGCTGAGTAGTAGAGGGCAGCAGCAGTAGTTCTTGTTTCAAGGGGATTTGCTTCAGAAGAAAGGTACCCAAGGTTATTCGTATACTCAAGCAATGAACTAATTCTCTGATGCTTTTAAAAAAAAAAAGGAAGTCAATTCAAGAACTTTTGATCTTTAATTTATAGCTTAATTGTGTTTTAATTTTTCAGAACACTTGAAGGGCTGTGTGGGTGTAATACGGCTAAGCCTATTTGATATCGATAAGAAAAGTTCGAAGTTCAAAATCAAAGAATGTCAAGAATTTCTTTTTAATTCAACAATACAAAAACTAGTGCTGTACAAATGTTTGTCAAAGTTTGTTTTTTGTCTTGTGCCCGCGTGCGATCGATAACGACGAGATATCCAAGACATAGAAACATGTATGGTGCGGCTGTGCAGCATTCTGCTAAAATATTTCGAGTTATCTCGATCGAGATTGAACCAAGCCGCCGGACACGCCGCGGTTGAGAGGCCGGCCAAGAAAGCTGGTTATCGGCCGAAAAATGGACATAAAAAAAAAATAAAAAAAAATAAAAATTCAAATCCAATTCGATTCAAATCTTTTGACTGAAAGTTGTTTGTCCCCCCTATGCTTGTTCTAGATGGTATCAAAATCAGAGCATTGAGGTTTTAGCTTCAGGTGTATGGAAATAGCTTGTTGCAATAATATTGTACTTGTTTGTGGACTATGTGTAGAGTACGTGCGCAAGAAAAAAACTTTTCACGGCTGCGACACTTTAGCTTTACGAATGGGCTAGAAACCAAGCAATCAAGCACTAGAGGTATTGCGGTAGATGCAGCGTTTACCTTGTCTAGAGTTGAAACGCACGCTAGAAAGATTCAAGACTGAAATTGCTCGTACCTAGTGCAAAGTGCTGCATTTGGCTCAATCCTAACTAGCACTTGAGTTTCTTACTACAGTCAAGTTAACTGCCGCTATCGACTTTTGACACTAGCTCGAGAGAGGGGAAGCCTGCCGGTCGAAACATTAATTATAGGTCTGCGAGCGCGCGTTGACTGGCGTGCCGAGTTCCACCAGGCAACTAGTTCCGTGCATACCATGTCTTACAAGTACGAGCACAAGTACAAGTGCAGTCGTTAATATGTGGCATATTATTGGACTGCTAATCTACCCCGTGGCTTGTCTGGCTCTGCTTATCGTGCACCGTGCTGGTCCATGGGGAAACGTGGGGGACTAGCGCCGTGGGCCTGAGTCTGCAGTGTTTGACTTCCTTGATTTCATACTTTGATATGGTGAAATAGTCGTGCTAATCTACATGTGCATTCACATAGATTCGTGGATTCATGGGCTCATTGATTGTTGTTCTTTTCAGTGCCCACCATTCCTTGCGGCTGCCTTTTTCTTGGCACATTGTATGCTTGCTGAGACCATCAACATTCATGTATCCAGAGTCTAACATGTGGAGGCTGTGGTCATCTTTTCCCATGAGATTTTGTGGCACTCGGTACAGTTCCAGACGCCAGATTGAGATCCAACGCAAGGCTGCACTACATTCACCACCAATGAAAACCTCCTATCCCGAATCTCAAATGGACCATTTCATCAGGAGCAAGGTTTTATCGTGCTGGTATACCCCAAGCAGGCTTGGCTTACCAATGCTGTACTGCCAATTCTTGGCACGCTAGACCAACTCACCGTATACGGGAAAGCCGTTGGGAAAGTCCGCTAGCATGTATTCGAAATACAAGATAGAGACATCCGTTGGCTCCTAGTATTAGCGCAGCATTACGCTGGAGTCCTAGGTTGAACTCTTCATCTTGAAGCTTTCCATCTCAAGGCCCCAGACATGGCTACTATTCTATTTTGTTATCACATCTCCAAGCGTAGAGCACCTCCGATAGTCACGTTAATTTTCTAACAGATATTTCTAATTCATTCATGAAAGATCAATACATCGTGTCTAGATATTGCTATTTCACGTCTTCTAGGCCTCTTGCCCCGGCCGCCACACATCGTGGGGTACATACACATAGCCATCTAAGATGCGCCGGAACGTCCGACTGATCGCCAGCACGTTGAATGACGTCTCGCCCGGTGACTTCTCCACTTGCGCATCTACATGGACAGGAATCAAGCCCTTTGGATGCAGAATATGGATCTTCTTGTCGTCCATTTTATCACTGTGATCCGCGGAGGAGCCGTCGGAAGGACCGCGGAGTGGCTGTCCTGTCTTGGCATCGCTACTAGTTCTACTCGAGTTCGGAGAAGACCCTGAAAGAAGCACCTCGTTCACAATGGACCCTGGGATCTGAGAGCATGCACCAGTGCAGATTGTACCGCTCCCAGCAAGAGTAGGGTGACAGCTGTTGCGCAGCACCATTCGTGCTTGGAGGTCTGCGTTGCTACCCGACGGAGGCTCCGAGACGAGGATGATAAACGGAGTAAAAGGCGTCGTATCCACTAGAGATCTCCAATCATCAACAAGGCCAAGCTTCTGAGAAGTTTTAGATCGCAGTTCACGAAGCTTCTGACCGAGCTCTGCGTTCCCGTCAATCTCGGCTTTGCTCTCGTCCCCGCGGATCCCCAGATCACTGGCTTTCACAAATACAGAGAGATTGGCCACATCGCAGATCGTGACTCGAACGTCCTTGCCCTGCACATTGATCACATCAATCGCATTCCCCGTGGGCAGGAGGCCCCTGTTGACGCCCGCTCCCACGGTCTCCTTCCAGTCGATCAGCACCGGCGCTCCACTTCCTGGCACCCCTGCTATCTCAAACTCGCCTGCGAATTTGCTCTGTCCCTCAACCACAATCGGCACATGCTCATACATGAGCTTCTGCGTCCCCGTGTTGAAAATGCGCACCAACTGCGTTGGCCCTCCAATTCCTCCGTCCACGGGCAGGCCCGCCACAAACTTCTTGACCAACCCTTCGTCAATCGCAAACGGACCCACCGCAGCACTCACATTTCCGCAGTTCGCCTTATACTCGATCGTATCATCACCTGTCCCCACCTGCGCAAAGGTATAATCGACGTCGGCGTCGGCCCTTGCCGACTGCTTCACAATAGCAATCTTGCTCGTCACCGTGTGAGCGCCGCCGAGCCCGTCGATCTGGCTCGAGTCGGGCGTCCCCATGACGCGCTTCAAGACGCGGTCGCGCAGCGCACCTGGCTTGGGAATGTCCTTTTCGTGAAAGAACACTCCGCGGGAGGTGCCGCCACGTAAAATGCTGATTGGAATTCGGGTTTGATGCCAAGACATTGCCACTGATATAATTAACTCAATTAAGATTGTTGTCTTCAAGTGGTAGTATGTGGAAGAGGGCTCAAATTACAGATTGTGTTGAGCTGTAGCGTTTATAAATCATTTGTAGATTTTGATTCCGTTCACACTTTGTGGGGGTGATGTTCATTGTGGGGGACTCATTCGAGAGAATCGGAATTATGTCGGCTAAATATAACGTCGGTGAATAACCGAAAGAAAAACCGACCCAAACTGAGTTTTGCATGTTCAGCAAGTTCTATATATCCGTGGGGCATTGAGATACCACTCAACACTGAAGTCAACACACACGCGCCAGGATGGCAAAGTCTAAGTTTGACCAAACGTTGTTATAATTCCGGTCATGAAATATTGGCGAACTCAAATTTCATCTCTACCGTAAATTGGTAATTGTGATTGGCCAATATTGCACATGTTTTATTTCCACCCCATGCCTGATCTACTCCTATGAAAAAAAACGAAAAAAGTATTAGCCACCAACACCATCGAAATACTTGAAACAACAACTCTTCTGAACTAGAATTTGTCTGGATCAGACAAGCATTGACCCATGTCTTACTTTATGTTTATATAGTTATTACACCTCTAGTAGTATCATTTAAACGGGACAATAAACAGATTTACTACTACTAAGTATTAGCCATAACTCCACGGAACCCAGCTCAAACCTCTACCCCACATTTGAAATGAATGGGTTCGAGTCATTTCCACCAACAACAAAGTCATCCATTTATCCAGGGATGAGACAACAATATACAATTGGAGCGCCCCCTTGGAACGCATATACATTTTTTTACCCTCCAAAACACAACTTGCATTTAATCCACGATGCAGTACATGACAAAAAGAATTGCCTCGAGCCGGATTCGAACCGACGATCTCGTCATTACTAGTGACGCGCCTTACCAACTTGGCCATCAAGGCTGTTTTTTATTTTGTAACAAATATGGTTTATGTCATTAGAAGGGTTGATTTATATTCCCCAATGCTTTAATTAGCGTTTATTCCTAATCTGGGCTTAGTTAGGGTGTGATTGCTACGCTAGTTGAAGCTGGCAAAACGGAAAAAATAACTCACGGTTTTGTAAATGCTGAACCTGAGATTTTATTTTTTTAATTTTTGTTCTCTTATCATTGCGAAAGTTTGATATTGTTTCTTATTTAGCGTTATAGCCAATTAATCCAGCAAAAATATATTAATTGATTGATTGATTGACAGCCACCAGGTAATATATCTTTCTTTGAATTCCCTGGGCGCAAATATTTGAAGAACGAAAGTTGTTTGCAGTTAGGTATCATCGTTACTACGCTGACTTTTGCACTCGGCTGTAATAAAAACTTTTGTAAGTCTTAAGTATACTGGGGTCTACTAAGGCTGAAAGATTCTAGTAAAGCTGGAAATTTGATGGGCTCGGTTTGCAGTCTTAATGGAATTGATGTCGACTTTCTAAGAAAAAAAAATATAGCCCTTTGCTCATGATCTGGTCTCTTTTTGCCATTTGAACAAGGATGCGTTCAAGAAAACTCATATTCGTTAAAAAATACTGGAAGGGTAGCCCAAGAATTGTATATGCCATTTTTGGTAATAATCTCAATGAGTTGACTACGTAGAGTGGTTAGGTTAGGAACAACCTCCAGACTTCTCAAATTTTGGATCGATCAAGTCTCCTTTTGTTCTCTTCAGTCTTTTGCTAAAGACCTGTGCCAATAAATTGTTCAGTGCGACACACGCTATCTCTATCACACGTATATCATCGATACTACTGCTCTACAAGACTACGGACTAACTTTGTCAGAGTCCCATCGTATGGCAAGATATTTTGATGTTATCTTGACTCTATTTGAATGACGTTTTTAGTGAACTTGGCTGTTATTAATATTGTCCTTGTTATGTATATATATCAACTATTTTTTTGTATTCAATAAGACATTTAGCAGCCTGTTAAAGTGTCATTGGAAAACCTTATACAGTTCATTATGCCAGAAGTAGCAACTTGGGGTTTATGGCGTTGATACTTAAACAACCAATTACTAAAACGGCCTTGAATATATAAAGACGTGAGTATTTCCGTAATTAGTTCTTGATTTTTGATTATCAAAAATCAACAGTACTGCTAGTATGTCTTACTTACCACGAATGGTGGCAATAACACTCGTTGTTTTACAAAAGAGCCTGCAATCTTTTATCACAAAACTTCCTTCGATGCCTTCTTGCTAACACACGTAGGAAAGTACAACCTTACTTCAATAATCGCAAGGTCTGTAGCAACAGTTGAAGATTAACAACTGCTTCAGACCCAGTAGCTGCAAGCAAAAGAACAAGGAAGACTTGAATGTGAGGTGCAACAGCTTTGGCAGGCAATAAATTCACGCTCTTGTCGAACCAGAGGCCTCCGAACTTTAAAGTACATGTATCTACTTCACGTGAATAGGTGCTGAGGCCGAAGGGGCCAGTGAAAATTGTTGGTGAAAGAAGGGGAAGTGGAGTTTTAGTTTGAAAACTTAGAGGATCAACATGTATAAATTGTCGTGATTATGAGATGTGTTTTTTTGCTAGTATTCTGTATTCGTTTTGTACTTCACACCATCAATCCCTTCCGCTTTGCCAACAAAAAATATTGGTTTGATGACACTTCCCTTGAATCAGTTCTGCAAGGGATCCCTCTAGGGCCCGTGACCGTTTAGTGAGAAATCGGTTCCAAGCTCTCCCTCACACGATCCGAGCCGCCACTCTTCTCTCATATTTCAGACTCCTTCTAGTCTTTCTTTCCACACTGTAGCGTGTCAAAGTAAATTCATTATTAGTTTTGATATACTAGTATATCAACTAGTATGTATGATGGACTGACTCCATGAACCCTCAACAGTTCTGAGTTTACCGTCCTGTAAGGCCTTGCCCTGTTCCATGCGTATAAATAGCCTCCCTCTCAAGACTTCCTAGCGCTTCTCAGTGCCTAGGTGCCTGAAGCCCCCCGCCTCTGGTTCTTCAATGATTAGGCCAGTATTTTAGTTTCAGCCGGATAGTTTGATGCTGCAATTAGCAGCTTAGGCCGATCTCAGTTCTATTGAGGTTTTTGTTATAAATGTCTTTCCACATAGGGAGATGCATCTCCTATGATTGTTGTACTATTTTTTTTGCAGCATGAGTTCTGTTTTTCTTCGTATTGTTTCCTTAAATTTGCTTTTGCCTACAGTGTAATTCCAGTGGACTATTTCATGGGCATCGAACTGGTGTCAGTCAAAAAGATCGGGAACAAAATATTCGGGGTATTCCTCATTTCCATGTTCTATGGTTGACCTAACACAAGTCAGATACATCATGTTGATCTAGTAATTGATATAACAAATAATAATAATAGTAATAATAAGATAACTGTGATAAAGGTTCTAGACTTATTGGGCAGAGATAGTGCTGTCATCCCCATTATTGTAACTTACATCGACTCGATTCATCGCCAGTGCAAACAATAAACAATATTTGAATTAAACCATAAACTAACGTTCAAAGTTAGCGTAGATTAACACGAGAGAGGTAGCTCTCTCAAAGGCTTGCGTTTGTGTTATTTGCGGAGCTGCGTTGATATGATGAATCAATCGATATCAGCGGTGGGCTCTACGTTCACCCTATAGTTATCTATTGGCACCCCGTATCCTATCGCAGCCGTATCTCCTGCGAGATGTTCACATGCGTTCACCACATACATGTACTGTACGTACGTAGATAAGCTTGAGCGTACGTTGAGGGCCTTGCTAATCTCATTCATTAACATACTGTATGTCTAACATGTCACCAATCTTCTGGCTGCCAAAAAGTCTCGATAGATGCGTTTAGACAAGCGGCAAAAGTTTCGACCTATTTTAGAGTTCAAGTTTTCTCTCTTGGCGTGCACATAGGCCCCATAAACAAAACCCCACAAACAAAAAGAGAGAAAATCTTCTTCCTTGACTTGTTGCTAACTCCTCCAACTAAAGCCTCAACACGCTATTATTGTTCAACACAATGTCGTCTCCTCGGTCTATTGTCTCGCTCTCCCCCAACGCAAACGCTGTAACCCTTTCAACTTCGCCCCAGAATACTTTTCTCTCTGGGTCTCCGGGGTCGTTCGGTCGACGCAGATTGTCATACACAGGCACTCGCGAGAGAAAGGCCTTGAAACCATTCAATTCTGGGGATATCAAGATTTTACTCCTTGAAAATGTCAATACTACTGCAATCGATATCTTCAAGGAGCAGGGCTACCAGGTGGAGTTCCACAAAAGCTCGATTAGCGAGGAAGAACTAATCGAAAAGATAAAAGATGTCCAAGCTATTGGCATCAGATCTAAGACCAACATCACCAAGCGTGTTCTTGAAGCTGCTAGGAATCTTATTGTTATTGGTTGCTTCTGTATTGGAACCAATCAAGTCGATCTCGAAGAAGCAGCGAAAAGGGGTGTTGCAGTATTCAATTCACCGTTTTCTAATTCTCGTTCCGTCGCGGAGCTGGTTATCGCTGAGATCATCACTCTGGCCCGCCAACTTGGAGATAGGTCTATCGAGATGCACACCAGTACCTGGAACAAGGTCAGTGCTAAATGCTGGGAAATTCGAGGTAAGACATTGGGCATAGTAGGGTATGGTCACATTGGCGCTCAACTTTCTGTTCTGGCAGAAGCCATGGGTATGAACGTCATATTCTACGATGTGCAGACTATCATGTCTCTAGGAACTGCAAAGCAGATGCCGACACTCGAAGCTATGTTGCAGAAAGCTGACTTTGTATCAATGCACGTTCCTGAGTTGCCCGAGACGAAGAACATGATGTCACATGCACAATTTGCTCAAATGAAAGATGGAAGCTATCTCATTAACGCTTCCCGTGGCACTGTCATTGATATCGCTGCTCTTATTGCCGCACGCCAATCCGGGAAGATTGCTGGGTTTGCCATCGACGTGTTTCCCAATGAGCCAGCCAAAAACGGCACGGGGCGGTTCTGCGACTCTCTCAATAGCTGGACAACTGAACTGACTCAGCTCAGCAACATAATCCTGTCTCCTCATATCGGTGGATCCACTGAAGAAGCGCAGAGTGCAATTGGCGTCGAGGTAAGCTCTGCTGTAAGTAAGTATATCAATGAGGGCAGCTCTATTGGCGCTGTCAACTTTCCCGAAGTCGCGTTACGCGCGCTTTCCCTTGACGATACTGATCGCGCTCGTATATTGTACGTGCATAAGAATGTCCCTGGTGTTCTGAAAACTGTGAATCAGATATTTTCAAACAACAACATTGAAAAGCAGTACTCGGAATCGCGTGGTGATATTGCTTACCTTATGGCAGACGTGAGCAACGTTGGCGAAGGAGATATCAAATCTTTGTATGAGAAGTTGGAGGCCACACCGTTCAGGATTACGACTCGATTGTTATACTAAGTGATGTATTGCTATGTAAGCCGTGGTGAATATATTGTTCACTACAGAGCTTGACGTTCAAGTAATAGCACAGAATTACAACCTAGCAAATAATAGATGAGAGTCAGTATTAATATCTACAGCTGTATAATATAAACGTATTCAAAATTTTCAGCTCTAACACATTGTTCCTTTTAATGACACGAATATATTGATTTAGTTCCTTATTGAGTGGAAAAGGTGACGATGATGGTAACTCTGTGTATTGTGCTATCCATGCAATAACACTAAATTGTATCACATAAAATACAGTCGCAAACGCTATGGACACTTTGATCGCATCGCCCATAGGCTTGTAAGGTGCCCATGACATATCTTTACAAGCTATCCCCAGGATATTGTTGAGCAGTACTGTTCCGAAGGCAGTTGTTGTATTCTGCAGCCGTGAAACAATATCCTATCAGCCTGGATCAAAGAGCAAGAAAAGAATGTAGCAAAAAAGTTGCAACAAAATAAAAGCATGAAAAAAGAGGAAAAGAGTGCTATGGCGCTTAAGCCGCTAACTTATGTGTCATCAATACCACCAATATTTGCGCATTTACATGTAATAACCATTTCCGGATAACCCTTATAGATTTTAACTGAAACGTTCAGAGAACACTGTCCATTCTGCTGTGATAATAGGTGCGCAATCCAAAATAGTCTGATTTTAGTAATTGGGACTATTTCATTTTTTATATCAAGAAAATGAATTTTTGCAATTATTACTGTATAAATTAGAACTGTTTTCTTGTTTTTTCGCGGAAAAAAAAAAAAATGCTAATATAATTTAAATATTTTACACTGTGTACTTAAATATGTGTAAAATTTGACTTTCAAAAAAGTGACTTCGTGGCCAAGTTGGTTAAGGCGCACGACTGTTAATCGTGAGATCGTGAGTTCAACCCTCACCGAAGTCGTATTTTTGCACTTCATTTCAGCTTCAATAAGCTGTCAGACGTTTTTACAGCCAGCTAAGATTTCACGGAATCGAAGTCTTTTTGTGGTGACGCAAATGGTCTAATTGGTTTAGATGACTTTTTGCCTGAACTGTTCCATATATTTTATCATTATTTTTCTTTATTATTACTATTATTTGTTATAAGTCAACTGCGGGTTATGTACTTTATAGACGTTAGCAGCCAGCCAAGATACCCGGGAGACCCGAGTCCATTAGCGGTGGTGCTGATTGTCTAAATGGCCTAGACTAGACATTACATATGCCAGTATCGAAATAGATGGCCCAACTATACGAAGTGTTAGTTTCAAGGTCTTCGGCAGGGTACCGATAAAAACGAGTTTAAAACTCATAACATGAACTTTCTACTTACGCTTCAGAAGGCTATTAAGAGCTTGATGAATTTAATAACACTTGCCAAGTTAATTGCAATGATTGTGATTGAATTTATTATTATTATTATTATTTGTTATATGTCAACTGCGATTGAATCTATATAGGGTATCCTGGCTGGCTGCTAACGTCTATAGAGTACGTAAACCGCAGTTGACATATAACAAATAATAATAATCTATTACATTCTAAAATCTAAGTGAAAAGCTGTAACAATAAATATAGGAAGGGCATTCACCAAGAAATCAATTAGGTGGTTAGTTGGCGTATTGCGAACGTCCTCTCAAACTAACGCCATATCTGTGGAAGACAAATGGGATAGCAATCATGGCAACGGAAATCGCAGCCAAGATAGATCCACCAGCGCCAACAGGGAACTCAGTGGATCCCAAGTTCTTGAACATGGGGTTGGCAAAAACGGGGAAGACAGCAGCCATCCACGATCTCATCAAACAGTTACCAGCAAAGACTGAAGCCAAATATCGGTAAAATCCACGACCAAGATAAGAAAAAATAGACTGGAAGATCATAATGGCACCAATGCAAAAGAAGGAAGCACCAATCACAGGTGCCATCCAGTGTGCATGTACAGAAGCACCCCAAGCAAAAATGAAGAGACCAACAGGAAGGAAGAAAGAGCCAACCATCGCAGGAATTAAGAACTTTTCAATTTCAAAGGATTGCTCAGCCTTCATGATACGACTCATCATGTATAATTGGATAGCAGCGCCAATAGCAGCTCCCACAATGGCAGTAAGGAAAGTAAGGCCCATTTCAATCTGATTGAAACCGTAAAGCTCAATAAAAACAATTGGGAAGGCTTCAAACCAAGTGTTAACAATGATGTAAATGAACGCACAGTACAAATTGAGGAAAAACACCATGGGCTCAAAAAACGCAATGAAAATAGGACGCCACAAAGTGTCAATTGCAATCTCCTTCACGGAAAGAGGGTTTAGCTCTTTGGAGACCTCGAAGGGCGACTTGATCATATCATTACCAGTCAACTTTCTTAGCCGCTGAGCACGACGATGAAGCAAGGTCGCAGCATTGGTCTCAGGGAGCAGCATAAATAAAACCAAAAGCGCGAATCCAGCAATGATTGTCATAAACCAGAAAATCCAGCGCCAATTCACAAGCTGAGCAAATATGCCTCCAACCAAAGGGCCTATAGTAGGACCTGCGAAAGCAGACACGCCCCAGAGTACCAGACCAATGTAAAGCTTGGAAGGACTGAAAGCGTCGCCAATAGTAGCACCTCCAGTAGAAAGAGCTGGCGAAGCAAAAATACCCGCAAGCAGCCGTAGACCAATAATCTCCTCAATTGTATTTGCAAGTGCAGTGGGAATCTGAATCAGAACAAAAAGAAGGAGAGTCGTAATGTAAATATAAGTGCGACCCAGGGGTGCATACTCAGAGAGCGGAGACAAGAACATTGGGCCAATACCATACCCGAGAACAAACGTAGTCAGAGGCAAAATGGACTTCACTCGTGTCGTATTAAGTTCAGCCATCATTTCAGGCGCAGCTGGAGTGAAAATAGACGAGCCCATGTAAATAGAAGTTGTAAGTAAAGCTACAGAAACCATGATCCAGCTCTTCTTCATTGTGGACCAATTCTGAGGATTCTCCTGGTCATTGGGCCCATACCAGTCAACAACGATATATCTGCTGTTTGAAGAAGTTTCATCCTTTTCCTTCTCAATGCCGTGTTCTAATTGAGAAGCTGCGTCAAATGAGAGCGTGCTTATGGAACTCGAGGTATCTCTAGTGATCTCTCTATCGCCGTCCTCCTCTTTTGCAGACTTTTCTGCAACTATATCAGCGCTACTGCCGACGCTGTACTTTGAAGGAAGAACAAAGTCGGGCTGTTCTTCAGGGTGCTGAAACAGTTTGTGGCCACTTGCATGGTTAACAATTTGTCCAAAGACACTGTTGCGTAAAGTATCCATGATGTTAATACTGCTGCGAGAATGGAAAGGCTGATGAATGATTGTTGTTGGTGATTAGAGGAGAAATTCAGCCCATCTTTATACCAATCCGTCAGCTACATTTCTCGTGCTTTTTGAGTACATCCTTGAAAATCCCATACCGGGTTGACTTGGAGTTAGGGAGAATCAGTGTGAGAAGTTGTTGTCATCAGCCTTACAAATACGCCGTACAATGTATGAGTTACAAATGCACACAAATTTGTGTGCAACAACTACATAGTGAAAGTGGCTCACAAAACTTTATTTTTCGTGCTGAATGGTCTAACACACAGGCCTTACCAAACATCTTATCAGCTAATTGAAGCTGACGTCGTCCAGCTTCCTCAATTGCTAGCAGAATTAATGGTTTTCTAAGCTCTCTTACAAAACTGCTGAGTCAAGCTCTTTGCAGACTGACTTGTGCCGTTGGAAGTCCTTGTTTAAAAATTTTAACTACAGAACAAACGTTGACACAGAAAGCTTAACAATATTAAATTACCAATCACCTTTCCTAGTTGAGCCTTGCCAAAACCGCCCATGATTATGCTTACTCGTGTTGAACGCATTAAGCGTAAATGCTATTATAGAGTAGTGCAAAAAAATGATAAGGGATGTCTTTTTCCATTGAAAATGACCCCATCTAGGCCGTTTAGACAATCAGCACCACTAATGAACTCGGGTCCCCCGGGGATTTTAGCTGGCTGCTAACGTCTAAGAAGTACATGAACCATTGTTGCTATATAACAAATAATAATAATAAGAATAAAATTCACGGCTCTGTATTTCTAGGCGGATTTAGGACTTGTACGGCGCACACATGTAAAAAAAAACTGCGATACAAACATTAGCAAGCTAGAAATGACAACACATTAGAGAATCTCATATTTGAAATTACTCGGAGGATATCCCAAAGCGGTTACTGCAAAGGGAGCCTAAAATGGTAAATTGTTTTTTGCTAATAAGAAACACGTTTCGATTTATGATTACTACATATGATTGATATTATCTTAGCTAGTATTTTGATATTATTATTACTTGTTATATATCAACTATGATCCGTGCACTCCTTAGACGTTAGCAGCCAGCCAAAATCCCCGGGGGACCCGAGTTCATTAGTGGTGGTGCTGATTGTCTATTCAAACGTTTAGCAACCAGCTGCAATCTCCGCAGGTGCGAATTTCAGTAGTGCTATACGATAAGTCACATCAATGATGCGATTTGGCCTTATATTTTGCTCTTGCACCTGTTTTCCCGAGAGCTCCTCCAAAGCATTAATAAGCTCTGGTAGGCGCTAGGACATACATGCATGTAACATTCCTTTGTAGAACGTCCTAATAAAAGGGCTCGATACTATTCCAGTCTTAAGCAACTTGTCTCAAAACCACTAACTATGCCGGAGCATAGTTAGAAGCCCATAGTCTTAGTCCTGAGAAGTTGGACGATGGAGAGTGCCGCGTCATTCTATAAACTGCCAAAATGTCTGTTTTGCTGAGACGAAAGGTTAGAACAACTTGGAGTAATGAAATCGCTGGCTAGCTCACCACCGCGTGAAAGGTATTAATTTAATTTTCATTAGGAAAAGCTTTTAGCGCTCGGGACTTAATAATACAACCTTGGGTATGGAGCAGTAGGGTGCACTACTCATTTATTGAAACAGGCATATTATAACTTATTAAGTTCTTTTGGTTCTAGTGGGTCTTCCTAAGTAACTTGAAATTCGAGCTTTGAGAGCTTTAACCGTAAGAAGGCGCAAACAATCCTCTATTATTTGAAGGCAATCCATTCCTTTTGCTTTAGTACATTCAGTGTCGCGTTTGCTAATCAGACCTTCCAAGTTCCTTGGTTCCACAACTTGTAATCGATTGTGCAAACGGCATTGACTGTGCCCAATCTATATCCCGTCTATGCTCTTCCTACTCTGAAACTGAGGACATCGTTCTGACCCACATCTATCTTCACGTCCTCGGCTACTTTGACGCCTCCCACACCTTCAATGGCCGCTAATGGCACCTCGCCCATGATCTTTCTTGCAGCCTCTCCAACAGTAGTCCCACGTCGCATCAGCACACAGTCACGGAAGACTTCGGCACCACCAAAGTTGTGAATGTTCTTTACTGGGTAGACAGGCACAAGTTCAAGGACTTCTGCTGCAGCTTGCAGGACCTGGACAACACCAGTGGAGCCAAAACGGTAAAGGACAAGGTCACGCACGTTTTCAACACGTCTGTATGTATGTTAGAGAATGTGAAAGGGTTGAAAAAAAACCTTACTTACGCTTGAAGCTTCTCATCCATAGGTTTGAGGTTGCTGTCGGGCAGATCTTCTTTGGTATCTAGGAATTCTGTTCCTTCTTCGTATTGAACATATCCTTGCTTGGCCAACTTTCTTATGAAGACTTCTGTGATTGCAGAGGTGAGGACTGCTTTGGATTCTGGGTGCTTCTTCAGGATCTTTGTCACATTTTTATCTGCGTCGGGATGGTCTACCTTGTTGAGAGCAAGGACCGTCGGGAATTTTGTGGCTGTAAAAGCCTTCACAACTGTGCGTATGTCTTCATCCGTCCATTCCTCTAGTGGTGGAAGTTTCAGGTTTGCAAGAGCCCGAGCGACAGTCTTGGCAGTAGATCCGTAACCCGAGAACTGGTTTTGAAGAGTGTCGATTGTGGTTGATTTCGTCGCCGTGTGTCTACGCTTGATTGATCCCCAGCGCTCCTTGAGGTTTCCTTCAATCCAACGAAAGATTTCATCTTGAAGCCAATCAATATCATTAAGAGGATCGTAACCCCTCGTAGCCTTTCCTTCCGCGTCGGTGGTGCCACTGACATCTACTACATGGATGAGGGCATCGGCATGACGGAGGTCATCGAGAAACTTATTTCCCAGGCCTCTTCCTTCATGTGCGCCAGGAACCAGGCCAGCTACATCAAGAAGCATGATGGGCACGTAGCGGCGGCCGTTTTTACACCATCCGTAGTTGGGCTTACACTGGTCCTGTTTGCCGAAACGAATACATGCACAGTCAACTTGCAGATAGCCTGTGGCTTTATTTGGATCGATAGTGGTGAAGGGGAAGGATCCAGTCTTCGCGGCGGCGTCTGTCAAACCTAAAAAATGTTAGAAAAGAATACAAGATAAAAATGATGAGAGAGATGCTGCTCATACTATTTAGACTAGTCTTGTTAGCGTCATTTGGTGAATGGGAGAAGAGCATACGTGGTGGATTTTCCGGAGGATGGTTTTCCCACGATACCGATAAGCGGGTCTCTAGGCATTTTGAAACTCTGCTGAGAGGCTGGCGAGGTTGGTGTGGAAGTTGGTGGAGAAAGAGAGGAATCGAAGGAATCGACTGATCCAGGAAGATGCGTGAAGATGAAAAGTTGCAGGAGTCACTGGGAGTCACAGCAGTTTGGAAGGTGAGGGGCGCGCGCCGCTCTATGTAGTTGAATACACTCGGTGCCGGTACCCGGTAGTGGTAGGATACTCGAACAGCAGCAAAGGGTTTCGGACAGGGAAGAAGAAGATAAATTCAGTTCATTCATTACTAGTTACAGAGAGGCAGATACAAAAAGGCATCAGGGTTCATATTCATTCAATATTTTTGTTTTCAATTTTAAGTTTTTTTTTTTTTGGGTTGCAGAAGCGTCTTTAGGCGTCCTAGGCAGCGTTCATGCCGTATGAGATGCTGCGAATGCCGAGATACAGGCCCATGCCCAGAACAACAGATGTCAGCACAAACAGAATGTTAAGGGTCCTTCTCGTCTGGACCAGTGATAGAGCCAGCTCATTACGCTTGCGCTGGTAAAACGCGCGGACCTCCTCAATGTCATCTTCCATGTCGTCTTCGTCGTCGCCCATGTTTGTGAGTCGATACTCTTCGGTCTTTGGCCTAAACAGTGCTGCGCCGGAGGCAAAGGCATTTGAGTGGATTGCCTTGACAAGCTTGACGCCAAGGGCAATGAGGTAGATGACGGTGAGCGCAATGAAAAAGGAGAGGGCAATCATGTCGAACGCCTGCTTGTTGTTATTGGGAAAGTAGTGGCCGGTGGCCTGCTTCATCTTCATTTTTGCGGTATTGTGTGGGATATCGAGGGTGTGGGAGCAGTGCTTAGGGGTTGTCCAGATATTTTAACTGATTTTAAGGGCTTTAAATGGCTTTTAGGAGCTTTCAGAGGGCTTTGAAGGACTTTGAAGTGGTTGGCAGGAGGAAAACTCTGCAGTCGAATTCTCAAAGCGCTTGTAGAAAACGCAACGCCTAAAATGTTGCGGAGGTACTGATTTTTTAATTTTTTTTTTTTATCTATCGCATCGCTCGTCCGCATTAGGCGAAACCCTTTGTTGCTATGCCAACACTGCAAACCCCGGCCATACGCACGGGAGCTCTGGAGCTTTTCTATGGCGGTATGTAGTCCGCTGTAGTCTCAGCTCACCGCCATCGACCTCCAACCTCAGTGCTTCTAGAACAGCTGCGTCGCCTTCGAACATCTCGTCATGATCCCCCAACGCTTCCTTCCAAAGCCCGCTAACCTCTGCAAAGACATCCTCAAGGTCCCAGTGAGGCCCTCAATCAGAGCCTCCGCTACAATTCGTTCTGTGAATATTTCTCGCCGAGCGACCTACGCCACATATAAAACCTTTAACAATCATCATGGACAAACATCAGATTTGTACGCTTTTTTTCTGCGCCATTGGAAGGCCATAGCCGTAGTCGGAACTGCCTCCGGAGCCTTCTATGTAAGCAATCTTGAGCGCGCTCCCATCTCTGATCGCTTGCGGTTCATGCTCATCTCCCGTTCCATGGAAGAGCGCATTGGCAACGAGGGTTATCATGAAATACTCGACGAATACAAGGGAAGTCTTCTCCCTGATAACCACCCCCAAGTTTTACGTGTCAAGAAGATCATGAAACGCATCATCAAAGTCTCTGGACTCGATGACCTAGATTGGCGCGTTCATGTCGTCAATGATCCCAAGGCTTCGCCAAACGCTTTCGTACTACCTAGCGGCAAAGTCTTTGTGTTCAACACCATTTTACCTATCTGTGGCAATGACGATGGGCTCGCTACGGTACTTGCCCATGAAACAGCCCACCAGGTCGCCCGTCATACCGCCGAGAATTTGTCCAAGGCGCCCATCTACATGCTCATTAACCTATTTCTCTACAGTGTTACAGGTTCACGCTCTCTCAATAACATCCTTACCACGTCGCTTCTACAATTACCTGCCTCGCGTGAAATGGAGACTGAGGCCGATTTCATTGGACTCATCATGATGTCGCGGGCCTGTTTCAATCCCAATGAGGCCGTCCAGGTCTGGGAGCGGATGTCCAGCTTCGAGAAGCGCGCCGGCGCCCTAGGCGGCAAAGTTCCCGAGTTCTTATCTACACACCCCGCTAGTCTTCGTCGCATTGAAAACATACGCAATTGGATGCCCGAGGCGATGGATGCGAGGACCTCGGCGGGTTGTGACGACCATGAACAACATCTGCCGGCGTTCTTCGAGTGGACTCGCCCGCGCGACGGAATATTCTAACCGATAGACGGCTATGTATACTCAATTGAAGCAATCCAATATAAACAACATTGAGTAAAGTTCGTTCAAAGTATACAGCAGAGTGGAAAAGTAGCCGTTTAGAGTATTTAACTGTAGTTGTCCGAATAAAAATTACCTTGACAGCCAGACTTTCCACCTTTTCAGGAAAGAACCCGTCGTATGTCCGTGTTTCTGGCATTGCTGCCCAGTCGTACGTACGCACCGTCTTCTCATTAATTAGGTGGCCCGCTGGAATGAATCGCGAAAGCCAAGGACGCCGTGTATGCTCATGCTGGACTTGGGATCTCCCATTGGACCCTCTGCTTTGCAACTCCCACACACGTTTTTCACACCATGCGAGCCCAACTCCAACGCCAACTCCGCCAGCAGCTTGTCACGGCTCGGCACCTAGTTCGTGGGTTTTCTATATAAAGTCATGGCGATCTCGCTGGTGGATCGTCTGCATAGAGCTTCACAGGAATTCAAAGCGTCATCAGCAACTCTCCTTCTGGTCTTCTCCACTGCAATGATCTTCTCCACATTCTCCGCGTTTGTCTTTACTGTCCTGGTCCAGGCCGCCTCTGGAGCCACCATCCCGGCTTCTAGCGCGACGTCGGCTACGACCGCTGCCGCTTCCAGTGCTACCTCAAACGCAACTTACACTTATAAGGGCATTCCCCACTATCCTCCCTCTCTCGTGTCTTCCAATGATCTGACCCAGGTTTTCAACGCTTCTGCTGGCACAAATGGTGGATTTTACAACAGTTCGTCTGTCTCTGACGAGCTATACGGAAGCTACAATTATTGCAATATGCCCCACGTTCGCTCGAAAGAGTACCCTGATCCTAGAGCTGAGGGATATAACCTCCAGTACGTCGAGCTGATCCACAGACACCACAAGCGTACTCCCTACGCTAGCAACACTTACGAGAAGGAAGACCATGCTTGGTACTGTGACAACGCTCCTCTCTACGCGTATGCGTCACCTCTTGGTGCTGGCACTGATCCCAGCGCTGACATCCGTTGGAACGTTTACAGCGAAAACGCTTCCATGAACCCATTTATGTCTGGACCTAATGGCACTTGCCAGTTCCCCCAAATCACGCTAGGTGGACTCAATGACTCCAAGACACATGGCTCTGACATCTTTGGTGTTTACGGAACCCTGCTTGGCTTTCTGCCTCGCGATTTCGACGCACAGCTTATGCGCTACAGAGTCACCAACAATGTCATCACATCGCAGGTCGCCTCTGCTTTGATTGTGGGCATGTACCCTAACTACAGTGGCAATGACTTTAGCGTTGCTATCCAGCCAGACGCTTACGACACCCTTGAACCCGCATACTCGTGCAGTGGTATGGGAACCATGCGTACTGCCTATCAGTCAACGGACGCCTGGTATAAGCACCTCAACGACAGCCGTACCCAGGACCTCTTTGCCAAGCTTGACAGCGTCAGCAAGGTTGACTCCGACGACTCGGGTTGGCACTCATGGTTTGACCATTACTTTGATAGTTTTTCGTCACGCCTTTGTCATGGTGCCCCGCTCCCCTGTGAGGTTGGCAACTCTACCAACTGCGTCACTGAGGCCGAAGCCGAGCAGGTATTCCGTCTTGCCGACTACGAGTACAACTACATTTTCCGCGAGGCCCTGAACTCTACCGCCTACAGCACTGCCCGCTATGGTCTGTTTTTGAACGAGTTGGTCACACACCTGGAGGCCAAGAGCGCTGGTGGCGATAGCGTTATCTATCGCCACAACATTGCCCACGATGGCTCCATCTCACCTCTCCTCGGTGCCCTCCAGATTCCCGCGCTGCGCTGGCCCGGTATGGGCTCCGAAGTGTCATTTGAGCTTTGGACCAAGACCGGCGAGAGCGGCTACTTCCTCCGTGTCCTCTACGGTGGTCAGGTGCTCACCTCTAATGCTCTCGGCGAGCTCAACATGATTAAGTTGGAGACATTTACTGACTACATCAAGATACTTGTTGGAGACAACCTTGAGAACGTCATCGAGATTTGCGAAGGAGAGTAATGGAAAAAAAGTACCTGAGTGTAGAACAGATTAATGCCACAGACTGGAAGCACATTATAGAATATGACGATATAAAGAACTATCTATTTAAATCAAAAGGCGAATAACGGATCTGTTAGATTTGGGTTAGGTACACCACCAGGACTCTTAAAACTTTTACGTCTGAGACAAGTGTCCTTTCTCCTCTTCACTCTATTGTTATACACCTGTGCCACTACGCTGTTCAGTACTACACATACTATCTCTGTGATTGGCATCTCATCGATACTATTGTTCTACAAGACCACGCGCTAACTCCGTCAGTTTACCTGAACAAGTCAGGATCATTTTCCCAATTGACTCTTAGTTATATATTTGTGCGTGCTCGTAATGAGCCTTGGATTGTGAGGCCTTAAGCCTATAGTGGCAATTCAGAGCGTACACCGCCATTCCATCACGGTCTGCCTATTCGACCGGCCGGAGGAATTGTACAATACATATAATCCCCGTAACTCAACTTTTTTGTTTCTCGCTCCAGTCTCTAGCCATGTACTAGTAGTTAGGCATTAGCTTCCTGCGCACATGCGATTTAACAGCTGCACCATACAGCAGAGATTGACCAATTAGATTTATTGTGATGCCAAGCCAAATCGCATTGTATCGCCGCCGTACACATGTACAGAACAATCATCAATTAAATACTTGTGTATAAAGTCCTAGTGTCCATATTTTTTACTCATCAGTCGTGAAAATGCCAAGGCCTAATTCTCGCCCTGAACGTATGCCTGAGCAGTATCGACAATGGACTTTACCTTGGCTTCAGAATACTCACCAGACGGGACGCGGATCTGTACTGCACTCTCACCGGCTCCATAAAGCGCGCGCAGGGCCAATTTCGCTCCCTCAATACCGAGGCCCGTGAGCTCGTAGTCCAGCTTGCTCAATTCTGGCTGGGCGGCAAACGCAGCATCCTTCTGTCCAGATGCCCACAGCTTGTAGACAGCCACAATCTGCTTCGGTGCAATATTGGCAGGTCCTGCAATAGCACCGTAACCGCCCACGGCTAATGAAGGAACAAGGAACTCGGCCATACCCGCAAAGTTCATAAACTTGGGATCATTTTTAGTGGCAGCAGCAACGCGCGCAAGTTTACCGACGGAGCCGCACGTGAACTTGATGCCAACAATGTTTGGGACCTTGCTCATACGGATCAAGACGTCTGAGCTTAGGTTAATGCCAGCAGTGACACCAGGGTAGTTGTAAATAACGACGGGGAGAGGCGAACCTTCTGCCAGCTCCGTGTAGTACTTGACCAGAAAATTGTCAGTAACAAGACCGACAAAATAGCTCGGTGGGGTGGCCAGCACGGCATCTGCGCCAGCGGTGGCTGCGTCTTCACAGTTGGAAATGGCGACTTGGACACTGTTATCCGAGACGCCGGCCAGAATGGGCGTGTTAGGGTATCCGGCTGAATCCAATGCTTTGCGGACAATGGTGATGAGCTCGATTCTTTCGCTGGCGGTGAGCAGCACGCCCTCGCCATAGCTGCCGGCGGTGACAATGCCCTCGACGCCAGCCTTTGCTAGCCTTGTAACGTGCTTGGTGGTGAGTTCGGCATCGATGCCTTTGCCGCCCTCCTTGAAGAAAGTGATCAGAGGGACGTAGATGCCTTTATTTATGGTTCGAGCAGTCATTGTAAGTAGGGATATGTTCGTTGGGTGTGATGATCAAAAAGAATGGAGCTGAATGGAAGAAATGAAAATAAAAGTAGAAAAAGAGTTGATTTCCTGGGTGAATATCGCTCAAATATATAGAAATCAGGCTTTCTTGCAATAAATACAACGGTTAACATCTTTGTTCATCTCCACACAATTGCATAGTACGTAGTGCAGTGGGATCAGTTTCCGTGGGGAAATACGTGGGGGGGTTTTCGTGGGGGCACTCACGTGTGGGGTTTGGCATCTTGAGGTTCCAAGTGCTAAAAACTCTTGTTATTGCTGTTGATACATAGATTTTGCATGTATCACAACCGAAGAACTAATGAGTACATTATTAGAAGAGCCAACTTTGAGGCCATTGAGGAATGCCTATAGCCTTTTGATCCGGAGTGAACCACGAAAACCATGAATGACAGCGGGGTATAGACTGCACACACGAAAAGAGTTTGGGAACAGTTAGAAGGAGCAAAAACGATAAAATGCTGGTATAAGCACAGTCACCCTCTCGATTGTTTCGGTTCTTCATGTGCGTCCCAGTGGTTGGAGTTAACTTTATTCCATCTATATTGGCATCTATTGCTGCCATATACCAATTGAAGGTTAAGCGCTGTCTATATATATATGTGTATAAGTAGGTTGTTTTTTTTTCTTCTTTTCCTTTCAACACGTTCATGGCTTGTGGGTAGTTTTATTCATCCTTTTCCTTTTCATCCTCCGTGTCCTCGGAGTCACTTCGCGTATCGGAAGCGGAGTTTCCAGTTACGACATTGACGGCGACGCGCACGATCATCACAAACCAGAAAAGTGTAATTACTTGTAAGATGCACAGCAGACCGACCAGTGTCCAATGTACTGTCGGAGTGAAGCATCGCACAAGCACGCCGCTTGCGTCATAGTAGCACTGGAGCGGAATCAGCTTGATGGCAGAAGTCATAGCTGTGTAGAGAATATAGTTGAAGAAGCCGTGGCGTGACACCATCCATGAGAGCATGAAAATGATGAACAGCGAGTCTGTAGTTCGTCTCCAGTCAAGATAGTTGAAGATTTTGGCCAGAGAAAGCTGGATATCAACTACGTCCATGAGAATGAGAATCACATGCCCGACGCGAGTGTAGTAGTAGTAGTAAGAGCCAATAATCAAGGCACAGGTCACAATATGGTGAGTAAACATTTGATTGTGATCCTTGCGGCGTTCTTCGATATGAATAACATATATTTGTTGGAACCACCAAGCCAGCTGGATCAGGTAGTATGCCTTGGTAAGCACAGGAAGCTGATAATGAGGCCACCCTCTCCAAATGTCTGAAGCAGACATCCAGTATTCGGAAGTGTAGAAAAGATACATGCCAGAAGAGAAGGAGGTGACGTAGTAAACGACAGACCAGCCCTGCTCAACGAAGCGCTCCCTTTGCTTCTTGGTTTTGATCTGTGCCCGCTCGGCAACATATTTAAGAATACGTTCGACGCAAACCGCCCGGGCAAATGTCAGAGCAACGATGGAAAAGAGCACGAAGTACACGTCGTTGACACCAATAGTAGCTAGACCTGACTGAGGGTCTACATACTGAATGCTCAATAGATTGGATGTATATGGCTGAATAGCTGGGATTTTGTTCAATGCGACGATCAGAGCAATTATCGACGAAGAAATTTCTAAAGCACGTTAGCACACAAAGAGGTACTGATCGTAACAGATCATAGCTGGGCATACTTAGTTGGTTCCGTGCGAAATAGGACGCAGGAGGTTTTACGTTCTTGCGAGCGGCTGAGGGAGGAGGAATGAGCGAAGGGCCAGTATCTTGAGATTTAGGAGTAGATACTGATGACGAGGGAATGGCACTGGGCGTCTCCTGTGTAGAGTGGTTGGCGCGGGCACTGGTGTGTGCAGATGACACGGGTTGTTTCGTACTGTTGGGATTAGCCGTGTAGCTAGATCTTTGGTGCAACTGTTCCTCGGGTTGAAAGACGGGGATCTCGGAGGATCTGGCCTGAACGGAGACTGCCATGGTATTCTGTAACTGAGTATGAAGTCGGCAAATGAAACGCTAGATTTTGAGTTAAGTTAAACTAGTCTTGTAACGAACAGGTGGTGTGGATGGAACGAGCCAGTATGCGCGAAGCCAAATAAGCGAGAGGCTATATTTTTTGGCGGTGACGAGCCAACAAACACGTCGTGGATGGTTAAACGAAGGAGAAGGACGGTGGCTTTTGATAACCAAGAAGCAGAATTCTCAAAGAAACAGGGAATCTGAAATACTGAATGAAAAGAAGGTGGAGGAGGAAAAAGGAAGAGAAGGAAAAAGAAGGTGGAATAGAAAACGTTGTTGACATTTTTAAATTTTTTTTTTTTTTTTTTTTTTTTTTTTTTTTTTTTTTTTTTTTTTTTTTTTTTGGTTTTTTGTTAACCCTCTATGCTGTACACTTCATATCATTTTATGACGAGCTACTGTTCTTCATTACTGGTTCGGGATTTTCAATACTTCTAGTAGAAGTAGGATTTCAAAAGGGAATCGCTTCACCCATAACGCGAAGTAGCCACCCTGGCATAGCTTCAACGGAGGAACCTTCAACGAGGGACGACCTTGTTTGCTGACAGTTTGCACCACGTTTAGGATTTACACTAAAATTAAACTAGCAAGGCTGTAGGTCTACCCATGCGAAGATTACGATGTCTACGAAGGCTACAAGGTTGATGCTTCGACGTTGCGCTGGTTACGAAACTGATGAACACTCGGTATGGCAAGGCTTCTTGAGGCGATGTGTCTCGAAGCGGCTTCAAGGGGTTTAACATTCGTTGTGGTGATCCTGCAAGCCATTTGAACAATACTTGATCCCATTCATCTCCATTGCTCAACGCCCTGGCCGTGCGACACGTATCATGGGTGTTGGTGTTGGCTAGCAAATGCCGCCGTATCTATTTGCATTCGCCGCACTCTGGTCTCGACTCACAGTATCACCTGCCTCGAGGAGGTGCAAAGACTATAATTGGTTTCCACATTCTGTGCGCTTAGCATGTGTGCGGGAAACAAAAGGCACCAAGAAAGACACCTGGCGCATATGCCAATGATGAGTAAGTTTAACTTTGATTATATAATGATTAGCAAATATTTGAGTAATAAGAAAACAGGAAACGCGTCGTCGCGCTTGTAAATTGAATTTTTCCATTTCCAACTTTTGCCTCTTCGTCAACATCTTTCTTCTATTCCAACAGGTCATCACCAGGCCGTGTATCTCCACCAATCCCTCTGGCCTGCCTGTGATATCTCAGTCAGTCATTTATCATGTATATCAAGCAGGTACGTGACTCAAAACGCGTCAGTCTATTTTCTAACCCCCCTCAGATTGCCATCCAGGGCTTCAAGTCCTACAAAAACTTAACAGTTACTGATCCGTTCAGTCCTCACCACAATGTTGTTGGTACGTACGCTGCGATTCAATCTCTGCCATCTAACCTGTCCAGTTGGAAGAAACGGCTCAGGTAAAAGTAATTTCTTTGCTGGTATGTATCCTCTTTCTCTCACTCTTCCGCGTTAAATCGCTAACATCTGTCAGCAATTCGGTTTGTTTTGTCGGACGCCTATACACATTTGAGCCGTGAGGAACGCCAAGGTCTTTTACATGAAGGCTCTGGCTCGGCTGTAATGAGTGCATACGTTGAGATCACCTTTAACAATTCTGACTTTCGCTTTCCTACGTCTAAAGCTGAGGTGGTCATTCGCAGAACCATTGGTCTCAAAAAAGATGAATACTCCATCGATCATAAGAGTGCCAGTAAATCTGACGTCATGAACTTACTTGAAAGCGGCGGTTTTTCTCGCTCCAACCCTTACTACATCGTGCCTCAGGGAAGAATCACAGCCCTGACTAATGCCAAAGACACCGAGCGCCTCACTCTGCTAAAAGAAGTGGCAGGCACACAGGTATATGATCAACGAAGGGCAGAATCAATGAAAGTTATGAATGAAACACGTCTCAAACGAGAGAAAATTGATGAGTATCTCGAATTCATCAACGATAGGCTTTCTGAACTGGAGAGCGAAAAAGAAGAGTTAAAAGAATATCATGAAAAGGATAGAGAAAAGAGATCTCTTGATTACACTCTTCTTGACCGTGAACTGAACGAAATTACGAATACCTTGAATGATCTTGAGAACGACCGTGCAAGGGGTATCGATATGAACTCTGAGCGTCTAAATATATTCAATGATCTTGAAGAAAACATATCTGTTGTTGAAGAGAGCATCTCTACTCTTAAGAACCGAGCTCAGCTCCTTTCTGTCGAACTCAATCAAGTGAATCAGGAGCAACGCGAACTCCTCAAGGTGAAAGCTCAGAAAGAGCTCAAACTTTTGGAACTCAACGAAAACAAGGAACTTATGCTTCACAAAGAGCAAAATCGATGGAATGAAATACAATCACTCAAAGCCAGTATTGCCTCAAAGCAATCGCAACTTGCTGAAATCACTCCCAGATTTGCCTCTCTTTCTGCTGAAGAAGAACAACTGCGAGAACAGGTGTCAAATCTCGAAGCCCAACAATCCTTACTCTATTCCAAGCAAGGACGAAATTCTCAGTATGCCACCCAAAGAGAGCGTGATTTATGGTTGCAAGGTGAAATAAACAGTCTAGCTGAGGCAATTGCATCGCGTGAGCAAACTACGTCTACTTTAGAAACAGATGTGAACGACCTTGTGCAGCAAGAGGCAAATGTAACTGCTCAAATTAACCAAATGAGAAGTGAACTCGAAAGTTCGAATGAGAAATTAACGTCGTTGCGAAACATCCAGGCTGAAGCCGAAACTCGACGTGATGTCTTGATGGATGAGCGGAAGGTTCTTTGGAGAGCAGAGGCTAAGACTGATTTCAGCTTGGATCAGTTGAACGAATCTCTCTCCAAGGCCGAACGTGGTTTATTTGAAACGATGAGTAGAGCTCAGTCCTCCGGTATAATGGCCGTCAAGCGCATTGCAGATCGTCTACAGCTCGAAGGTGTGTATGGCACTCTTGCTGAACTGATCAAAGTTGACGACAAATTCAAACTGGCTACTGAAGTTACTGCAGGTAATAGTTTGTTTCACTACGTTGTTGACAACGATGAGACTGCAACGAGACTCATGGACGAGCTATACCGTGAGAACTCTGGCCGTGTTACTTTTATGCCGTTAAATCGAATCAATCCTCATCCTCATGACTATCCGGATAGTGAAGATGCCATTCCATTAATTTCTCGACTTCAGTTCATGGAAGAGGTCGGTCCAGCTGTCGAGCAGGTGTTTGGCCGTACGATTGTCTGTCTAAATTTGGAAGCGGGTGCCCAGTACTCCCATGCACATGGACTGAACGCCATCACGCTTTCCGGTGATAAGGTTGATACTAAGGGTGTACTGACTGGTGGTTACCATGATACAAGACGTTCGCGTATGACAGCTATGCTTAACCTGCAAAATGTCAGAGATGAACTTGCGATAAGGCAAGCTGAATCTAGGCATCTGAAAGACCAAATTGCTAGGAAGGACCAAGAAATCACAAAAGCGTTAAATGAGGTACAAAATGCCACTTTGCGGAGCCAGCAGCTTAGTAGTTCGTTTCAACCACTTAAGGATGGTCTCAGAAGCAAAGCAGTCGAAGAGGGTCAGATTAGGGAGCTTCTGGCTGAAAAGCGCCGCACGCTTCAAGACACGCGAGCTAGTCTTAGAACCCTAGTGGAGCAAAGAGACTCTTATATTGCTGAACTTCAGTCGCCGTTTACGCAAACCTTGACGCAACAAGAAATTAACGAACTGCAACAACTTAAGCAGACGTTACCGCAAATGAAGAAGCGACTGAACGAGCTATTTGTTCAACGTTCCGAGCTCGAACACACTAAGAGCCTACTTGAGGTTGACCTTTATCAAAACCTCCAAGTTCGACTTGATCAACTTGACACTTCTATCGAGACAGGCACTTCACATGAAAACGCTGTGCCAGAGATGCAGAGACAACTAGCTCAGCTTGAGAGTAGTATCACAGAGATCTCAGAAAAAGCTAAGGCATTGGAACTTGAAATTGAGGAAGTCAAAACGGAATTAGCTGAAAAAGAAGGGGATCTGACCAAGGCAAAGGAGGACCGAGTCCAAGCAGCACGTATGATTGACCGCTATCATAAGCAAATGGAAAAGTCTGTTTCCAAGCGTACGTTCCTTGTTGAGCGCCGCGAGGAAGTCCAAAGAAAGATTCGCGAACTAGGTGTACTTCCTGTGGATGCCTTCTCCAAATACCAAGACAAGTCGTCTGAGTCCATTCTAAGGCGCCTGCACTCAGTCTCAGAGGTGCTGAAGAAATATTCACATGTCAACAAGCAGGCTGTCGAGCAATTCAACAACTTCACCAAGCAGCGCGAAAAGCTTTTGGAGCGACGGGAAGACTTGGTCAGCTCTTCAGAGTCCATTCAGAAGCTCATCACAACACTGGATCAACGCAAGGACGAAGCCATTGCCCGTACTTTCAAGCAAGTCTCTATGGGCTTTAGTAAGATTTTTGAGAAACTAGTGCCTGCTGGCCGAGGCTCTTTGGTTATGCACCGCAAGTCTGATGGCCGCCGTGGCCGGGGTACTGAGGACAGTGATGACGACGAAGATAATACCGCCAGCGCTGCAACATCTGTCGACAACTACGTCGGTATCGGAATCTCCGTCTCCTTCAACTCCAAGGAAGACGACCAGCAACGTATTGAGCAACTTTCAGGTGGCCAAAAATCGCTTTGCGCACTCACTCTCATATTTGCGATTCAGCAGTGTGACCCTGCCCCGTTCTACCTTTTTGACGAGATCGATGCGAACCTGGATACGCAGTACCGTACCGCTGTAGCCGCCATGATCCAAGAGCTGAGTACGGCCGAGGGAGGAGGCCAGTTCATCTGCACGACATTCCGGAACGAGATGATACATGTTGCTGAAAAGTTTTACGGTGTCATGTTCAATAACAAGATGAGTAGTATTGCGAGTATTACAAGAGAGGAGGCAATGTCATTTGTGGAGGGTCAGCAACCACGTTAAGAGCTTGAAACCGATGATAGCTTGACTGTATTTTTTTTTTTTTTTTTTTTGGTAGTGCCTGTGTTCTGTTTTTTGGTATATGCTGTTTTATAATATTTTTGTTCTTATATTCTTTCTTATGCTTTATTCAAGGTTGTTCTAATTCAAGATTATGGAAATCCGAGTTCTCTTTATTTTCTACATTGCAAAAGCGCAATGCATTTAAATCTATCTCTTGAAATTAAAGGTAATGAGCTTAATTTGAATTTGTTGAATCTTGAATTCTAAAAGCTTTAGTTAACATAATCCTTAACATTGTACTGAGGTCTCCATATCTTTAGCTCAAAAGGCGTGGATAAAATATTAGAGCTATCAGCAGGCGATCCGTTTCTTTCGTTTTGTTCAATTGGTAAAGCTAAATACTCAAAAGCAATAGCAACAGTAGCAGCATCCGTATGTCCCGGTATTTCTTCAAGCCAGAGGAGAATGAGGCCCAGAATTTCTCTTTTTGACTCTCATTTTATTCCCGAGCACAGTTTTTTTAATATTATTTTTGAGACGCAACATCAACTCCGGTTTGCTTTTCTTTTTTGCTCGTGGATTCTCAGCTTCAGTCGACTCGTGCACACGCTTTGTGCCCGAAGAGCCTATTTCGCTTTTGTCGACCCTGATATCATGTAACTTGAGTATCATTTTCTTGATGTAAACTGCATCTACCTCTTCATTATGCATTGCACTCTTAAAATTCTGGTAATCAATTTCTGGTGCTTTGGGTTCCCTAGTTCGAATACCAGCAGCTTCAATTTCCCTCGAGCCAAATTTTGTTATTCCGTTCCCTGTTTCTTCAAGAAAGTTGTTAAAGTGAGCTGTATTGCTATGTTCTTCCATTCTAAGTCCTTTCAAAGGAGAGCAGTACTGTGATATGGGATTGTGAACAAAGTTTCCCTTGGTGGCAGATTTGAGATTAGGCACTAAGGGGAGATGGTTGACGTACGAGGAAATCAAGTTTGAATCGGTCAGCCCGGTTATATTCTCAAGCACACTTTTATTGGTTATAAGCCTGGTTGCTGTACCATCTGTAACAGGATGGTTTTCTGGTCCTATCCTGTAAGGATGAAAGATTGAGTTTTCTGATGTAATGCTTTCTTTTCGTTTACTTTTGCAAGGAGTAGTAGGTATTTCAAACTTGGAATGTGGGTATTCTCTGGACTGACTGTTATCGGCCAGAATAAATTGAAGCCGAAGATAGTCAGACGGCGTATGGAGGGTCTTTACTTCCTGAATATTTACTCTTTCCTTTCCTCTAACTCTCATCGAATTATCTCTTTTTAGAATCTCGCTGGAAGAATTATTCATCTCGCTGGCAATTGCAGTATTGTTTCCAGTAGGAGAATTCAGTCTATACTTGTAAGACCCAGCTACAGGAGCCGCTCGTTTTCTTCGGCGCCGAGTAGAAAAAGTTGGAAAAGGCATTTCTCGAAAGGAGGCAATTGTTCCTCTGGCAGTTTCAGAACACGTCGCTCTAGAAGAGGGTGACTTTGGTATAGAGGCTTTTTCCTCGGAGGTATCAAGGTTATTTGAAAACAGTGGTTTGTTTCTTGCGAAGACATCAATATTTTTCACTTCATTGGCGTGGTTTGTGATTTTGTGGGTTGCGACAGAATCGAGAGTTCCTGCCTCTTTCACAATACGCATCAACACTTTGGCTGCCTCCCGCATAAAGCTGTCACAATCACAATCGGAGGTATTTGAAAAACACGGAAAACCAAACTCATTTTTCTTTCCAGTCTGGGCTGCACTTCGAAACCCGAAATTCCGCTCAAAGAATGAAATAGTGTTATTATGATATTTTGGCACAATGTTGCGTTCGATATATGTGGCTTCTTCACTACCGTTTTCCATTCTTCCAGTGTAAGCACAAACTTGAAGATTTCCCTCGCTATATTGAGTGCTTTTAGGGTTACTACACTTGCAGTTCTGATCACAAATAGTTGAATTAAAAACGGAATTTCCTTGAGCGAAATGTTTTGGAGACCTGTTGCCAACTTCGTAATTTGGGAGCGATTTTGCTCCAGCTTCGCTTTGAGAACAAAAGCCGCCTTCTATGATCTTACAATCGGAAGCCGTAGAAGATAAAACCTTTCGGGTACATGATGAGGGAAGAATAGTGTAACATCCAGGGACTTGAAACTGTCTCACAATAAAAATCATCATGCCTTCATCTTTGAAAGCATCATCAAGCCTGTAGTCAAAATCAACATCACAAAAGTTTTCATCCTGAACTTGATCAACCATGATTCTTCTATACTTGGTTAAAATAAATCAAGCGACTTGAGCCTTTAACTTACTCTTCAAAAGCATACATTTTCATGTATTGCAGCACAATTTCAGCACAGGTGGTTTTCACTGCATTAGATCGTAGAGTTATATGAAGCAGCCTTTTGAATTCATATGGCAGAGGGTTGATATCTGTATTGGATATCACATTGCGATTATTTGCCATTGATCGCTCTTTCAATAAGCATCCCATAGGAGGAGATGAGCAAAACACAACGCTGAGTCGCATCTTATTGCTCAACTTAGTGCGCATGGCTATGTTTTTTGGACTGGATAAAAAAAATGATGGAAAGATTGTAGGTAAGTTGCTGAATTTGGGGATGGTGAAATTGTAAAATCCTCACAAGTGTGCTGTAGCGTTTCGCGAGAGTTTTCATTCTCCAAGATATCACAACAAAGCACATGTTAAAGCATATTTCGTGTGGCTTCGCAATTGCCCATATTTGCAGAGATGGAAGAACTTCACAAAGCCTTTTTCTATTCACATCGTCAGTTATTTGGTACGTGAATCTTCTGAGAATTTGAACTAGCAGATTATCCACCAATAACAAAAATGGCTTAACACGCCCGAGGTACTAGAGCTATTTCGCAGCTCTAGTATATTAAATTGTGCCAACTATATAGCTACCTCGACGCCTCAGTGTCTATTAACCGCGTTGTAGTTCGTTAAGTAAAAAATGGACGTAGCGTATACGACTGGAATGGAATTCATTTGATACATGTACGGCTAGCGACCCAACTATAGACATTATCGCGTTGCCTGTGAGGGACGGCGGTATGGGAAGTCCGGGCGACGCAGAAGATGCGCCCGGCGTTAACCAACCGCCCAGTGCTTTGCCCGGGCCCACGTCGGGACGGGTTAGGGCCAACCTCCATGGTACTTCACACTATTATCTGAGCCGCGTGAAATGGTATGGAGCCTCTTTGGACAGCGGTGAATATCCAGGGTCCGTGGCCAGCTCGTGATTTCATGTGAAAGCAGTGTAGCAATTATTAGCCCTGGGTTAGGTAAGCAAGCGACTTGAATGAGAAAGCCTACGAGAGGCACAGCTAGTCGTTCTGCGGCATCGTGCGATGTTGATGCATCCGGTGGTTCGACCGTAGTCGGTACCGTACTTTAAATTCCCGGACGCTTGTGATTGTAATTACTCAATTTATTCACTATAAAAGTGCCTTCGGCCAGGTCTGGGAAGCCAGCCCAAGCCCTACCGGCCGCGCCTCAGGCGCCGGTCCTGGTTGACCTGGCTACGGTCAACCCGACACTCGGAAATACCGACTTTGGCAAGAGGATCTGACAAGTGTTATTTGGTGGGCTTGCGGAACAATCGTAGTACTGAGATGGAATCACAGCTATGAGCGTACAGCTAAACAGCTTTACTGGCACAGTATTTTTAGCAACATTTGAATATAAAGTACGTAAACCGCAGTTGACATATAACAAATAATAATAATAATAATATAGAGTGAAGAGAGGTCACACTTACACCTAAACAAAAAGTTTTACAATTCTGGTCGTGATATACATGTATAACCCAACCTAAAATCTTAGAAACTCCTTTCCTCTTAATTTTAAGCCTTTAATGCACAGCATTGAATGCATATGCAGCAGGATAAATAACGTTGGTGATTATAGTGTCACTGCACGCACTTGAAGCCAAACTCCTGTGGCAGCTACTAAAAAATACATAGTGAATGTAGTTAGTTAAAACCCTCTACTTGATACATACATGTAAGTATCAATCGATAAGAATGAAAAGACATTTGTTGTGCGAGTTGCAAGTTCAATTTTTGAACAGTGAAATGACCGAAAGTCAACGGGTTGAAACTAAGAAGAAAGTTCTCTAAAGTTACCTTTTTTTAATAGTAATCTGAAAGAGAGAATGGCCTGGCCTATTTTTTCCTCTTGTCAAGGAAAGATTCAATAACAGAACTCAATCTTGTTTAAGATGCCATACTCGAAAGGGTAGCCCAAAAATCGTACAGTACATGTGTACATGTCATTGGTACTTTATAATGAGTTGACTGGCATAATTTGCAAGACATTTTGACCCTATCTTGATACTTTTTAAGTAGCATATTTAGTGAGCTTGAGCATTTTATTAGGGTGCTGATGAACCTTATACAGCTCATTATGCCAGAGCTTGAATTTTTATGGCGTTGGTACTCAAAGAGGAAAGTATAAAAACAACCTTGAATATATAAAGACGTGATTATTTCTGTAGTCCTATCTGAATTGAAAGAAAACTTGATTAATCAGAACTATTCAATATATTACTGTTAGTATGCCTTTTGTCCTATCTGCCAGTGATGGCAGCTGAGCATGCATTGATTCCACCACGAAACTCTTTTCGATACATTCTTGCTAACACATAGGAAAGAATACAGTTTCGCTTTTGATAATCTCTTTAACAAGCACTTGAGCGCCACTACAATAGCCATGAATCAGAAACGTCTGCAGATGCGGGAAGGCTGGCGTAATAAGGTACCACAAGAGCCACTCAACTATCAGCAGCAGGTCTGGGACGACCTTCACCAAATGCAGGTTTGGTACGACCCTTACCAGCAGCAGGTTTGCGACGACCCTTACCAGCAGCAGGTTTGCGACGACCTTCACCACATACGGGACGACATTCACCACATACGGGACGACATTCACCACATACGGGACGACCTTCACCACATACGGGACGACTTTCACCAAATACGGGACGACTTTCACCAAATACGGGACGACTTTCACCACATACGGGACGACTTTCACCAAATACAGGACGACCTTCACCAAACACAGGACGACTTTCACCAAGTACAGGATGACCTTCACCAAATACGTATGTATGTACAGGACGACCTTCACCAAACACAGGATGACCTTCACCAAATACGTATGTATGTACAGGACGACCTTCACCAAACACAGGACGACCCTCACCAAATACTGGACGATTTTCACCAAATACGTATGTATGTACAGGACGACCTTCACCAAACACAGGACGACCCTCACCAAATACTGGACGCTTTTCACCAAATACGTATGTATGTACAGGACGACCTTCACCAAACACAGGACGACCCTCACCAAATACTGGACGATTTTCACCAAATACGTATGTACGTACAGGACGACCTTCACCAAACACAGGACGACCCTCACCAAATACTGGACGCTTTCCACCAAATACGTATGTATGTACAGGACGACCTTCACCAAACACAGGACGACCCTCACCAAATACTGGACGATTTTCACCAAATACGTATGTACAGTACCGATGACTAAGTATGCTAATTTTTCATATTGAGCACTCCCAAAAGTCTGTCGTTTTTGCATAAAAGCATGATATTTTGTAAATGACTTATAACCGTACAAAGAGAGTTATATTTTTGAACTCCAGTAAACTAGAGCTTTCGATTGGTATAAGTCAATGTTTAAAAGGACTAGCGCAGCGTTTAGCAC
>JAJMAG010000211.1:0-41840 GCA_030564905.1 Geotrichum fermentans
ACTAGTAGGCGTTGGGAGAATGGCCATTGAATCATAATTTAGCTTTAACGGGTATATTGATAGTGGCAGCAGTGGCAGCGGTGGCAGCGGTTGTAGTAAGGTACCACTTTTGGGGCCATTTGCGGACTTTTGGACTTTTGTTTGGCGTCGATTGATGATTATGAATGCAACGGGTGATGAATCAGCATAGTGTGATTACGTGATGAGTCGGAAGAGGGTCAGCGCGGGTTACCCTGTGCGGGTCGCTCTGCGATGCATCAATATCAATGAAGCCAATGTTATATAATGATACATTTGGATACATACGCTGGGTGTGGCTGCAGAAGGCCCTAGCCCTGTATACTATGTTGCTGAGCAAGCACCGCGCGTGCGTGTTTGTGTGGGGTAGAATTATTACTGTGTGCGTGTATTTCATCATGATTGATTGATGGTCATGGTGATTATCACTAGTGGAAAAAAGGGACGAACGGGAGATGCCGAAATCTACTAAGCGCTCAGCTGGAGGAGAGAACAACGGACGTTCGGAAGATTCACAACAAGATAAACAACAACAACAACAACAATAATAAAATGTTGAATAGGGAGCTCTAAAGAACGCGTCTTCGTTATGCTCATGGTGGTGCCATTGGCCAGTGCCATCGGTGCCAAAAGACCAACGTACGTAGTAGTAGCCATAGTACGAACATCAACAATAATAAAAATAATATGATACAAATAAACATGCCATAATAAGTAGCATGCCCATCCAGTGTTACATAATCTTAAAAATATGACTAATTTATGGCGCAGTACTCATCTCACGTACCACTCGAGTACTCAAGTGCTACACTTGGGCCACCAGCGTGCATAATTACTACACGCGCGCACTAGAATGCATTGCATCTCAGAATTACTCGCATGGAACACAAAATACACGCCAGTTCAAATGGCTGCTAACTTGAATTCCACACCACCGCCACCACAAGTGACTATTTATCAATACAACAGCAAAATGTATACGCGAGTTCCATAGTATGACACTCATCGCCACCATCCATTTCCACCGTTTTAAACCGTTTTTATCACAATTTTCATTCTTTTCATTGTTATTTTGCTGTCGCATGCCATCTCTGTTACATCAGCATATACACTAATTTACATAATACATTTCCATACATTTCCCTTTCTTTTTTTTTTTTTTCTTCTTCCTCTTCACAGACCTTTTTTTCCGTTTTATTCCGAAAACCAAAGATAAAGGCGCCCTTGGAACACACAAAAACATCTACTGAGGTAATCGATTAGTCACCACGATAAGAGAACTCAATCCCCATATTCATGTACCCCACGAAAACGTTGAATTCCCCCGGATTGATCCCTATACTAGTACTAGTTGCACATGTGTATACTACTACCATGTAAACCCCAGATTCCGCGTAATTAAAAATAAAATAAAAAATAAAAATAAAATAAAGAAGTCGAGCCCGTGGATTCGAAACTTTTCAATCTCAAACGAAAATTAATCCCAGAGTTTCTTCTCCACCCTCTGCGGCCCACAAAAAGGGAAAAAAAAACTTCAATCAACAAAAGTTAACTCCGACACACAACGGCCAACTTTGGATCGGTCTAGTACTACTATCAGACACTGCTGATGTCAAACAGTATATACTACAGGCGTAATAGTACACGTGAAATGAAAAAAAATCCTTGAAACCCTTGAATATATAACTAGATACATGTACAACAATACAATGTTATCTTCCTCCTCCCATTTACTCTTGAGCAAATACAAACACAAGCTTGGGATTGCTCCGACATTCTTGCAAGTCCACATGCACGCCCCTCGGCTCAAAAAAACACTTGTTCCAGGTCTCCAAGTACCCGGCCACCTTCGGATACCGGTCCTCGCGCTTATACTTGTGCTTGTACTTGCTGCGGAACGAGCTCACGGAAGAGAGCGAGGATAACGATGTAGACGATGATTTTTTGTCAATATTGGCAGCATTGCTGTTGTTGTTGGAACCAAGGGAATTGCAACTCTCAGGGTACCGTGCATACACGACAAGGTCCTCGATAAACCGGATCCAGTCGTCTTGCGACACGTCGTGAGAGGCCATGGCGACGGGGTAGACGGGGATTACGCCGTTGCAGAGATCGCGGCACAGCGCAAACACCTGGATCGGCGGCAACGGGGCGTAGCTTGGTGGAGACGGCGACCTCCTCACCGCGGCGCCGCCGCTGCTGTTGCGGCCGCCGCTCGTACTGCTGTTGAAGTCGTCCAAAAGAGAGCTGTCGTAGGATGGAGCAGGCGGCCGGTCAAACTGCGGGGGCGGTGGATTTAATGGGTCGGCAGGGAGATAACTTTCGCCCGGAATTGAAAAATTCATGGGGATTGGGATGAATTTGCTATCGCTGGGAAGCCTTGTTGTGAGATGCAGTTCATGATACATGGGCGGCGGCTTGTGAAAATCCTGCCAGCTAAAGAGATACCGCTCGTCTGGCGACGGTGCTTGCTGTGATGCTGAGTGTGAAATCATTATTAGTTTTGGGGGAAAATGTGAAAGGTGAATGCGTTTGAATGAGAATCCGTGAGATATATAATGCCCGGGGTTATCAGCACCGGCACGGAAAGTAGAGGAATTTCTTCAGAAGCACGAGATTCTCACTACTACCTTACAGGACAACCGTGATTTGAATGCTTTTTTCTTTTCTTTCTCTTTCTTTCTTTACACTCCAGGCCAAAGGGAATAAGAGAAGAATTAGATGAACAAGGAGTAAAGATAATAAAAATATACAAGTTAAAGAAAGAGGAGAGAGAAGAGGAGGAGGAGGAGGAAGAGCGAGAGATAAAACCAAAAACCAAAAAACCAAAAAAAAGAGAGTGCGAATGAAGAGCGCATAAGACACCATTTTGAGAGATATTGGTGAAGATTAAGACACTTGCCTGTCTGAGTTGCTGACCGAGTTCGCACCAGTTGGGCCTTAGGGGGAAGGCAGCGTTAGAGTTATAGCCAAGCCCTGCTTTAGGTTGACTACATGTGCACAGCCAGTACTGGGCAGCGGACCGGCTGGCTAACGGCCTTTTCAATGTGTCCAGCGCTTGAGAGCCTTGATGCTACGTGCGCAGCGATCAGAACGTTCATTGCGACTGAACGCCAGACGCTCCAGTGCTGCTGGTCGCAATCGTTCACGCGTTGCTCGTTTTTCTTTCTTTCATTTTCTTTCCATCGCATCAAAGTCACTCAGCCTCCAACTTGAAGCTCAGAAATTAAAAAAAAAATTAAAAAAAATCAATTTGGGACTTCCACTGTTGGGAGATAAAACTTACGCGAATATCACGTGACTTACACAGTATAGAGAGAGAGTTTCTATGCCTTCAACAGCGATTTGTTTCATGTTCTCACTACAATTATTATATACTGAAAACAACGTTTGAGTCCGACCGTACTCAGCTTAGGAATATAGTCGATTCACAATACCTCAACTTGACTCTCAGGTCGCAGCGTTTGCTACACCGTGAGCGCAAAACGGAGGCAGAGGGTGGCATATTCTATTTGTCCCAAGCTGACAGTACGCAAATTCTTCAGCCACTTTTTTCACGAGATAAAATCTTCACCGTTTCATTGATCCACATACAACCCACATCTACTGGATCATAACCGCTAAATACTCACCGGTAGAGCATTGAGGTATTGTCTAAACAGGTGACAAGCTGGGCTAGAAGCTACCACGACAACCAAAACAAAACAAAACCGCAATTCATCATGGCGCAGGAACAACCTCGCGCCACTCCGGGGCCAAGGAAACAGTCTGCCATGTCGCGATCCGCCGTGGAAACCAGCAGATCAACGGCGCCAATGCCAGAGCAAGAAAACACGGACACCGCGAAAGACACGGACGAGGAGGTCATTAGTATTCCAAAGTCGCAGATTGACTTGCTGTATGCGCAGATCAACGACCTGGCCAAGTCCGTCGCAGAGAAGGACAGGGCAGCCCGGCAATTGACCGCCAGCAATGGGTCGTCATCGCCCAGCAGTGCCAACAGCAACAACAGCAGCAGCAATGTCTATAAACCGCCGACCATGCGAAGAACAAACGAGAGAAACAGTACCGCATTCCAGAACCCCGCCAAGCAGCTGCAGCGCGGCAGTAACCCCCACCAACCCCACCATCCTGCGCCATCGGCAGCGTCTACGCTCTCTCACACCGACATCCGCGCGCTACTGGACGCTCTGCCGGTGTACACTGGCGCCGTGGACCAGTCGTTCAAGTGGTGGAAGGAGCAGGTCGAGTCGTTCTGCCGCACATTCAACGTGCGCATGAGTAAGGTTGAGTGGATGATTGCAGGCGTCCTGGTCAAGGGCAGGGCCCTCGAGGTGTACAAGCAAGTGCAAAGAGACTTGTATGGCGGCAGAGCCGGAAACAATACGAGTTCGAACCAAAGTGGTGGTGGTGGGGTCAGTGCGAGCGAGAATAGCAGCAGCAGCAACAACAACGCTACTACTAGTACTGGGACCGGGTCGTCATGGCGCCGCGCTCTGCCTTGGAATGTGGTGACACGAGAACTGTCTAAACTAGACAACCCTATACTCCGAAGCCTTCACCTTCATACCCAGATCTTTAACCTGCGGCACGGCCAGGGCCAATTCCAAGGCCAGACGACGCTCGACGCGGCCGGCGTCACGGCGCTTGTGACGCAGTTCAGAAAGCTCGAGACCCAGCTTGACGCGGCGCCCCTGGGCGACCGGCTGTGGCTGCTCCTCCGCGTGCTCCCTGAGGCGCGTTCCATGATTTTGGATAAAGTAAAAAAGACCGCTGCCTATACCAGTCACGGGGCGGACGAAGTGAGGCAGCAAGGGTGTGGTGAAGAGCAGCATCAGCAGCATACGCAATTGGCGTTTAATAACATGGATGAGGTTTGTGATTTTGTGTTGATTCATTTGGCCGAGCTGCTGAAAAGCAGAAATAACAGTAACAGCAACAACAGCAGCAGTAACGGTGGCGGCGGGTATAGTAGGCACGGTGTGAGCTCAAGCTATGTGCCCAGTCCTGTGCCGTCAATGCCCGCTGCTACTTCAAGTACGCAGTCACCGTCTTTGCCGGCTTCCTCTCCTTCCTCAACCAACCTGGCCTCCACTTCGTCCTTACAACAACAGCCCATCTTAAAACTGCCTTCCACATCAAGCGCTACTCCCCTTCCGCGCATTCCCCAGCCGCCAACCACCACCATTGACGATGTCGACGACTCGGAGGGCACACCTACACCTACACCTACACCTACCACAACTTCAACAACCCCGTCTTCTTCATTATCTGCTGCATCCTCCTCAGCGGCGGTGTGCAACTTTTGCGGCAAGTCGGGACACCTCGCGAACAAGTGCTTCAAGCGCAAGAAGCAGCGCCAGAAGGAAAAAAGTAAAATGTACGATTTGATCCAGAGCCAGAGTCAGCAACAGCAACAGCTAAATCTAGATAAAACTGGGTCGCAAAATGAACCTGAACAAGAAACTGAACCTGAACCTGAACATGAACAAGAAACTGAACATGAACCTAAACATGAACCTGAACATGGACAGGAACAGGAACAGCAACATGAAGTTGGTAAAAAAGAGACTTGATCCAATTCAAGACTTCAAAAAAAAAAAAAACGCTACGTTACAAACTTCGACTCAAACAGAAACAGTTTATATAGTTGAACCCAGGCCATAGAATGAAAATACTCTTTTGTGTTTTTTTTTCTTTCTTTCTTGTATTTTATTTTATATATGTATCTTTTTGTACGGTTTTATTCTACGTGTATATATTTTTGTATTTCCACACGGCTTTTGAGTATGTAGTCTGGTTTTTTTTTTTTTTTTTTTATTTTTTTTTATTTATTCATCCCTTTATTAAATAGGACTACCTATTTTACGAAATATACCAGAACATAGAAATTTGAGAAATACTAAGTAGGCGATCAGAATTTGATAACATTCATGGTGGGTATGTTATGTACTAATTCTGTTATGCGAGGGGTTTTACCAACATACAGCCGGGTGGTCCCTAGTTCCTTCCACCTGTATGTTGGAAACGCACAATGCCCTCGAAAGTGCCGGTATTTCGATGATAAATAATTTACATAATATTAGTGATTTTCCCATGAAAAATATGTTTATAGCATCAATGAATATCATTATATCTAATTTTCAAATTTTGAAGTTCTTCTCCACCAGGATTCCATGAGGATGGTCAAATACTACCTGCACATCCACCAATTGCCTGAGTCTTTACAGGATTGTCTTGATGGAGAAGGCACCCTTGAAGTGCTAGTAGAAAGTGAGCTTGACTTGCCTAGCGCCGATGATCCCCCGGATCTCTAAGCGGCACTTTAACGGCACTTTTAACTACGACTCGTGCTTACAGGAGCAGAGACCCAGAGAAGCAGCTGCACTCCCGTCCAAATTTTACCACTGTTTGACTTTATGGGTTGTTCCGTCTGGTTGAGGTCCTATCATGAACATAGTTCGTACCTCCATGGATGGTGGTGAAGACTATACGCGGGTTGCAAGCAGCACTTGAGGTGGGAGTTGGGATCGTGCAATGGCCAAATAACAGCCTACCCGGCTTTTGAGTCCCCAAATTCACCCATAAATCACCTCTGGAGCTATGTTATGATTCCCATAGTAAACTCGCTTTTTCTAACAATGCATAATATTCTTCGTAAGCAATTATTCAGCCATGTATGTTACCTGAAGGCCTTGCATAACATTCGTTATCGATTTTGGGACAAGAGCATATGCAAATGCATGCAACTACTTGCAGATATTTTTTAGGGTCAGGAAAATTCATAACATACAGATCTCTGTTATTTGCCATAACATAGCGGTTCTGATCGCCCCCTAAGAAAGAAATTTAACATGCCTCAACGGTGTGCCGGGCCCGGCCAACAGTAGAAACAAAAGAAATAGTGGCCACGGTAATTCGGCAGCTCTATGTCGAGAGAATGCCGGGATGATTGCATAAATAAAACGGGGAAAAGATGATGGCTGTGAGAGCCAAGAAAAAACCCGAAAGGAAAGGAGATGGAATGGTAGGAAATAATTAGGCGGGAGGTGGGAGGGCACCAAAGGCTTGAAGGGCGTAGCCAGTGGATGACCGGACGGTTAGATATTTGTGTTTTGTCCTTATTTTCGTCAAACGTGTTACAAGTACAGTGTGCACGTCTTCGTTCCACGAAACTATAGCTAATAGTTGGTCGGAGCCGAAATTCATACGTATCCGGCCAACTCAAACATTTCGATGATCCAATATACTATTCTAGAATTACTCTTGTTATTATTACTATTTACTATTCTTGCAAATAGTATATTTTCCAAAAAATAAAATAAAAAAACTTTTTTTTCGAAATATTTTCAAATCTGAATGCCTTTTTTTTTGAGTGGGCCAAGGTCACCAAGGATTTGAAATAACTCGAAATTGTGCATCCATCAATTAATCGATTAACTAATAGATCAACCAGATCAAGAAAATGAATACAACTCCCTAGAAAAAAACTTGAAAGCATGCTCTGCAGGGACTTCGGGTATACAAAGAAAAAAAGAGCTGGGCAGGGCCTGTCATGACCACTACTAAGAGTACAATTGACTCATCATACAAGTATGTAAAAAAACCAACAAACGCAGCTGGCTTGAGCCCTTACTTTGGTCAGCTGAATACATTATATACACACAATCAGGGATATGCTAAGGTGGTGCATCTTTCAACAGCCCACTGCAATGCGCCGGGGGCTAGCTACCCGGAGGTCCTGACGTGTTTAAAGTCCGGTACCGGCATGCATGGCCCACACATTTCTCCGGCCATGAACGGTAACGCCATTGAAAATGCTTGAAAACTAAAACCACACTCTGCAATGGCTGCCGGGCTACACCAAAGCGTCATCCTGCTTTTGCCAAGCAGTAATGGCTCTCAGTATTGCTTCTGAGTTTACGGGGCTCAAAGGAGCTGCAGCCAGAAAAATTTAAACGTGCCCATGTGGGGTTCTCTGTATTCAACCTGCGCCATTCGAAAGCTCAAATTCAGAGCTCAAATTTACCTGTGTTCAAGTATATAATATATTTTATTGAAATAAAAGAGCATGTGCTGTCCTCACACAAACATGTGAGGAGCCAGCTTGTCTATTTATTCTTATCCTTGTTATATACCATCTTGTCTATATTCCTTTGGTTTTGCGCTTTCATTTTTATTTTTTTAGCGTGCGTTGCTCGCGTAACTAGGAATTAGATTCCTTCAAATAATAGGCCACCTTCCTCCTTATTCTATCATCCATCCATAAAAAAGACTTGATTCATTATGTCTTCAATCTCTATACCTTCTTCTTCATTGCACAAAAAGACCCCAAGAATGCTGTTTATAATCTTTACTTGCGTTTCCCCCCCCCCTGCATATTTGATCTCACCACTCGAGCGGAAGCCATTTTTCCTGGACCGCTTTTTCATACACATCTGTATCATCGTATAACTCAATCAACTGCTGATCTAGGGGTCTCGCCTTAGGAAAGCTGAACCGTCTATACTCATCGAAAATCATGGTTAAACTCCAATTTTGAAGCCGTCGGATACATCCCACAAGGCATCCCGTGCGATGCTTGCCGCGGTTACAGTGAATGAGTAGTGGGTGATTCTGGGGATTCAGTGCGATCTCGAGTGCTTTGGTGATTGTTTCATGAGAGACTATAGTGACACTTTGGTTAGATTGATGATATGAAATATAGGTTGAACGTACCATGAACAAACGGCTCTTTGTTGCCTGACATGCCGACTTGAAAAAACTGAACATTGTTTTGAGACAGGAATGCTGTGTTCTCTTCTGGATATGGTTCCGGGATAAGCACTCTGTTGAAAGGTGTAGTTGTTAGCAATGACTGTTAATGAACGAGACTACGGAAGATCATTCATCGTGCTGATCTAGGCTTCCAAGGACGCCTTCTCCCAACCAACATGATCTTTACATCAGATCAGATTCGATATACTCACAAAATGCTCTTTAGCTTTAATTTCTCTAGAAATGCGAAATTCTCCGGTCGTGGAAAGCTGCTTCTATATACCCCAGTCACCACCATGCTAAAATTTTCTGGTGCCGGAGTCAAGTCTTCCTGCGTGAACCTCAAGTTCACAAAGTGCGACCCGTCTAAGGTGTGCAAGGGATCGGGCTCCTCGTTGTAATCATCATTGCGATTCAGTAGGGGAGGCGGCTTGTCGTCGGTAGGTACGTCTTCGGGTGACTGTGGCCAGTTCGGTTGTATCCGCAGAGATGTGTCGGTTGATGTGTTCATAGTAGTGGAAGAATACGTAGCGCGAAAGGACTTTGAGCAGAGCCTGCGTATGTATTCCGAAGAGTGGAAGAGCTATGAACGATGGCTGACTCTATTTATTTTCGCAGTGGATGAGGAAGATCCAGATGTGTGATAGATGGATAGAGAGATTCAATTTCTCAAGCCGAACAGGAGGTTTCGGCCTAATTTAGATGCAAGAGAGTAGGAAAAGAAGCAGACGGGTACAGTGCTTTTCGTGGTAATAAGAGCAGTAACAATGAGTGGAGAGAAAAGCTAGCAATGTCGATGAAGACAATGAAAAAGACACTGAAGAAGACACTGAAGAAGGCGAGGAAGATGACGATGGAGAAGAAGATGGACAAGACGATGGAGAAGGCTCTTTCGGTTGTAACGACAGCTTTTTTCCATTGCATGCAGCCTTTGGGCGGAAGAAAACTCAGCACGTGATATAAAATATAAACATGACCTTGATCCCGTACCCTGAGACTTATAACTTGGACCCAATTTAAGTATAAGTACTAAGTCTCAAATGTTAAAGCCGCGCGTTCGCTGCTTCCGCCGAGCCTTGGCGGTGAGAATCTCAAGACTTAAGGAAAAATGCAAGCAGAGTCCACGTAACGAGTCCATCTAGTATAATATGCATACAAAGCAGCGTAGCTAATTTTGAACTGCGTTATTGCATTATTATCCATAAGAGCAGCTCGAGATCTCTCCATTAAAAATGATCCCTATTTCTCTCATATAAGTTCATTTTCCTTTTCTTTAGCCTGAAACTTAAGATCATTTCCGATGCTCCTAAAGTTGGTCTTCATTCCACGTTCTCATTGCTTGGCAAGTTGGCGCTTATTCGCAGTGGCTGCTGGCGTCTGGGCAGCGATCACCACCAACGCCCGATTCGGCGTGATTGGCATGATTTCATCAAATCAATCTAAGTTTAGATTTCCTATTACGGCAAATTAGTCCACGGTAGCCAATAAGAAATGGCAGCACCATCAGAGAAAAGAGCCGAATGGGGAAATTCGCACTGCGAAGAGAGGAGGAGCAGCAATGACGCCCACGGAATGGAAACCGCGAACGGGGCCGTGAGCAGCAGACCGCGAGGCCAAGAGCACACTAGTAATCTAGTCGCTTCAAAAGTTTGAACTCAGAATGCGATCGATATTCTGGGTGAATGTTTACTGAGCAAGATTCTCAAGCTTTGAATAATCACCATGTCCACCTGTATCTACGTGTCTGGCCATTCATTTGAGACCCTACTGAGCTCTTTTTCAATATCATTTTGCACTCGTTCTCGACTTCTTTGCTCAGCAGTTAACTTTGCCGATTAAACGAGCCTCGTAATGCTATTCGATCAGATATACCGCATTGGGTCACTAGCTCAATGAGAATGGAGGGTGACGCTTTCGCCTGCAAATTCTCGTCGTCCCTCGTTTCTCTCCTCTCCTCCAGAGAAAAAAAGACAGAAAACTATAAATATTCCCCTGTCCCCACAAGTTGCCTTTCTCATACCTGAAACTCTTCAAGTCTTCACTCTTTTTTTCCTTTTCTCTTTTGCAACACGCAGGACCTTCTCTTTTTCCTTTTTGCATCCCATCTTCTTCTCCGAGACGAACTCGCTCGAGAACTCACATCTTCACCAAAGTAGCATGCCGCCACACTTGACCCAACAAGAAATCGTGCCCGCCCCAGGCGACGTCGGCGCTCTCGCCAACCGTATCAACAAGGCAACGCACGCTATCCATAACCAGATTAACAATCTTATCAGTATCAAGATTGTATTTGCGCTACGCGACCCTCGTATCTACAGACAGGGCATCCAAAGCTTTTACCATGTGTTCCGCACCTTTGAAGAGTGCTGGGCCGAAGCCATGGAGGGAGACGACCACATCGCTCATATTCTAAAGGAAGTTTGGACACCGGCCATGGTCCGCACTGGTCCCCTTGAGAAGGACCTCTTGTTCTACTACGACGGCGCCCGAGAGAAGTTTGAAACCCCCATCATGGGAAAGCAAATAGAGTTTGTTGAACATATTAGAAAGAGCATCAAGGAGAAGCCACATCTCGCCCTTGCTTACGGACATACCATGTACCTGGCCCTTTTCGCTGGTGGCCGTATCCTCAGATCCAGCATTATGAAGAGCGCAGGCCTGTTCCCCCAAGTTGAAGGGCTCACAACGGAAGAGGTCGCCCTACGCGGAACAAACCTCTTCAGATTCGAGGAGATCGAGGACGAGGATCAGCTACGCATGGATTTCAAGAGCCGGTACGAGCTGGCCACGCGTAGCGCCCTCACTGAACAAGAGAAGCGCGAAATTATAGACGAGTCCATGGAGATCTTCCAACGGAACATTGAGTGTGTCAAGGAGATTGCCTTGAAGAACTCCACGATCATGACGCAGAAGATTGGCTACAAGATCTACCAAACGGGAAAGATTGTTGTCATTGCCTTGCTTCTATTTTTGGTCTTTTTCCAACTGAGAAGAATGCTCTTCGTCTAGAGGCTTTTAAAACGTAATCACGTTTGGATTAATGAAGTTAACGAAATGCAAATTATATTTAAATTCATGATGGTAGAACCTTTCTCAACTTTAGAAAAAAAAAATTCATGCTATAATTTTTAGTACTCGCCTATCCGTGGCGGAACTGGGATCTCCAAGTCCAAGGAGAGGTAGCCAGTCCTTAGCGGCGACACAATCTTGACCTTTCTGCCTTGGCTTGCCCACTCCTCATTAATGCTGCGCACGTATAATTCAAGTTCCTTCAGCCTCCTTTTGGAGTACGGCTCCCATCCTGGAACCACCTGTTCCAGCATCCAGCAACTGCACATATTCGCGACAAAGTCGAGCCCGTTCCGCCATGAATAGGGACTCAACGCTTGCTTTAAGTAAAGATTAATCATTGCAACCACGGGCGCAAGGTCCTCGGCGGATATGTATATTCGGAGCGGAGAGGTACTAGTAAGACCATCTCCTTCTTCGCCTTCATTGCCATCGCCGTGAAGGGCACCGGGCTCGGTTCCTGGGAAAAAACGTGAGAATTGCGGGACCAGGTCTCCGTACTGCTCGAACTCACGGGGGATCCTGACTATCCTCGATCTTTCTCTTGCAGCAGTAGTTGTAGAGTTGTCCTCTGTAGATGTGATATATGGATTGTCGAAATGCGTGAGCAGTACCGGGGTGGGAGATTGACTGGAGCCCACGGTGTATCCTAACTGGGCGAGCTGGTCTGCATGGTTGGCGAGGACATACTCGTGGTAGTTGTAGAATTTGATAGCGGACTCAGGTTGTGTGCTGTGCGAAGTTGGTGCGGACAGTGGCTTGCTTGTTGTTGTGGCCGCAGGGCTATGAGGGGTTTGCGAGGCCATTACGTGTACGTGATGTTGGTAGCGCTAGTGCCATTAGTATCGAAATGCCAGACTGAAAGGATCAGGGCCCCAGATAAGAGGTAGAGGTTGAGTAGAAAAGAGAGCTAGGAAACGATGGATAATTTGGATGGACATAAAAATTGCTTACAAAGAGACATGCTCCCACTGACTGAGCACGGATAAGTCTAGAGTCAACGATTCAACATCAGACACGACTGGCATTGGCAGGTGTAGTGGTAGTGGCGGGTCTATTCTAAATATATATACACAATAAATAAGTCGTCTACTTCTCAGCGTGCTCCTCTGAAGCCTCTACTTTGGCTATTCGCTTGTGAACCTGGTGCACAGCCCTATGGAGCTCGTTTGCCAGTTCACCTGCCTCGACAGTGGCGACCACTGCCTCGATGAGTTCTTCGTTCAGCAGCACTTGCTCCGAGAAATTTGATACAGGTCCTTCTTTGGCCGACCCTGCAGGGGCCTCCAGCTTTATGTTTTGATATGCTTGGCTCATTTCTTCACTGCCTTTAAACACTAACGAGTCTTCCTTTACGAGCGCTTGCAGATGTTTAGCACCTTCCCAGGCTTTCCAGTTGCACCATGCCCGGTAAAGAAGATAAAACCCCGGAATATTGGGTACAATAGGGATCAAGACAAACGGAAGGGTCAAAGGTGCCACTCCGAGCGAGATCAGCATGTACTTGAGGTGGGTTTGGACGCCGTTGTGAGCGAGTGACTTGAGCACCTCGTGAGCGCGGGATTGGGTGATTGCACTGGGAGGGTAGACGACCTCGATCAAGTGTTTGCAGGGCTCTTTCAGGGTGCCGCTGCTAGTAGTCTGCTGATCTCGCTTCTTTTGTTCGAGCTCTTGCACTTGTTTCAGGATGCTTCGACGGCTGGGGATGCTCTTGAGCGAGTATTCCTCATAAGGAATCTTTTCAAGCAGAATGTTTGTGTATCGTACAATGGACTGTTTCCATTTCGTGGGCGACGTTTCCCACGATGTCCAGAGCTTGACTGCGCGTTCTGCAAGGCGGTCGTCGAGTCGTGGTTTGACTTTTATAGCGGCAGCTGCAGCTGGAGCTGCAGTGTGTTGACAGTAGACAAACGCCTGCTTTGTAGTGAGCGGAACAATGAGGAGTCTCATTGCGAAAAGTGCCAATTGAATAAGAAAGAATGAACAAACAAGAAGAGAAATCGAAGGTGAGAAATTTAAAGCTGAAAAGTTTGCTGCTGTTTCGCTGGGCTGGGGAATAATTGGGCACCAGACTGAAGCGCTGGGTGTGTGGAGTTTCTATGTCAGGCTTGCAGCGAAAAAAATAAACATAAAATGTTACTGCCAGATTTACCGCCTCCACCCATCCACCATCACCATTTGTACCAAACCGCCTCTACGACTCTCCAACAGAAGCTTAGCACGCGTATTGTCCAGTCATATAAACCGCTTGCGCCACCTTTGTCGCCGACCGCTTAGTCGACCATCACTTTAACCATCCCATCGCTTCAGCTGCTGTTGCTGCTGTCGCATGCTTTGCTTTTCTCCTTAGACGTTTTTTGCATAGCAGACTTATATACATCGCGACTCTTTCGCCACGCCGCCTTCACTGACATTGCCACCGGAAATCCCGCCGCTTCAACTCCAAAGTTCCACGAACCTTTCTCTCTGTTTTCCACTTGTTCGTCGTTTACTCCGCCTCTCCGGGCTGACTCTAACCAATGCCTTTAAAAACGATTTCTTCACCAAACCTCCCCTCCACATCGACGGCCCCACCCTCTGACTCTTCATCTGAAAACGTAAAGGGGTCCAAGACCGTTGGTTCCAGTATTTCAGCGTCTTCACACAACCTACCTCTAAAGAACGTTTCTTCAGAGTCCTCCAAACAACAAAGCGTGCGCTCTACCAGGTCTAGCGTGAACAATCCCTATCGGACACATGTGAACTATCCGCACGTTGTCAGACCAGTGCCGGTCTGGATAGCAGACCGTGCCGGAACAGCTAAACACACTTCCATAGCCGCAGCCTCTGCTCAGCCTGATTTTTCAGCGCTCAATGAAGAACTACATGATGCAACAGCCTCGACGTCCCAGCACCCAATCAATAACAACACTTCCGCCGAGGCTTCGACTTCCCAGAAAATACCCAACAATCTCCAAGAAAATGATCCAACCTCCGTCAGCCCGCCTCGACCTTCTCTAAAAATCTATACCAAACAACCTGAAATGACCCAAGCCAGCTTGCAAACCCCTAGTGATATCCGTGCCCGCATCCCGTCCTTTCAATTTCCAACATACCCAGGGAAACCACAGGCACACTACCCACGTGTCGCTTCTGGTGTAAACCGATGGTCGCCTTTCGTGAATACTACGCTCAACCTCGACTCGTCAAACATTGGGGCCCGTCGCGTGGACGATGCGACTCTAAATGCGCAGGCTGACCTTAGCGGCGAATGGGGAGGCAACAAATGGGACGACGATTCCAAGGGGTCCACATCAGGATCCAGCGTACAATGGTTCAAGAAAATATTATGCTGGACTAGCCCGGCCGCCGACGATACACAGAAGAGGCCGGTAGAGCCACAATTCAAAAATAGTAAAGAGGGTCACCTAAGTATGTCGCGAGCCAGATATTACATCTCGGAAGAGTCGCGCGAAAAGTGGAAGCCAAAAGTCATATCCATGCTCCTCAATAACCCACATGTCCCCCTCACGCTCCGCGCAATCAACTTTATTCTTTCTGTGATTGCCCTCGGACTCGCCTGCTCGGTGTTTGTGAAATCGCACCAAGCCCAACCCGCAGTAAATCAACAACCCAGCACAATCATGGCTCTATGCTGTCAGACCACTGCGCTTGTTTACCTTGTCTACATCACCTATGACGAGTACAGTGGCAAGCCTCTCGGTCTGCGTGACGCCAAAGCTAAAATCAGGCTCATCATGCTTGACCTTCTTTTCATCATTTTTTCTAGCGCAAACTTGTCGTTGGCTTTCAATACTCTCTACGACTCGCTGTGGCTCTGCCAAACAGATAAAGATGACTACGCCTTACTGGCCGGCAGCTCGCTCTTTATTCCTTACAACCGCAGTATCTGCTCTCGCCAACGAGGCCTAGCCGCATTCATTTTCATGTCACTTATATCTTGGGTTATTACGTTCACAATCAGCATTTTCCGATTGGTGGAACGTGTATCGCAATAAAAAAGAAAAGGAGTAAGGAGAAAAAAAAGGATTAGAGCTAGAAGAAAGATTGGACTTTCATGGACCTTTTTTTATTTTTTCATTTTTGGACTTTCTCCATCCTTTTTATATACCGTATACTGTTTACTGTTTACTTTCCTGATTATCCCTTTTGCATTTTTTTCATTTTTACTTTTATTTATTATTATAATGAACTGCTGTTTTTGTTACTTTTGTGTTTGTTTCAAGATAGGGTCATATATGAGGATGGTGATGGAGCTTGTAAAGTTGTTACACTACGCATGCTCGAAGACGAGGTGAATTGGAGAATAAAAGTGTAATTATATACTTATTAATTCAAATACAAAAAGAGAGCTATTGCAGAATTTGGCTTAACCTGCTTTAGAAGCTTGACATTCAAGAAGGAATCTAATCTGTGTGTGTAGACGGGTAAGATGTTCGGGGTATATATTGTCATCATCGCAGTTATTACTATTTACTATTTATCATAAAGATTACCATCTCCTTTGCAATCTCCTTCCTGTTCCAAATCTACGTCCTTGCTCAGCTATGAGTCTCTAGGAAACAGTAATATCACGGGTTGCCGCGTCCGCCACACTCTCTATCTCGTTATTTAGTGCAAGCACCCACAGATCTCTTTCCTGTCTCGACCGGGTCATAAACACCATCGAAGTGCCTGAAACACCCAGCCTGTTTGCAATCCTCACGTACTTGCCTTCTTTTGTGTGCTTCTTGTCCGTTTCCTGGATGATTCGCTTTTTGCCAAACCAGAGCACAAAACAGCGGCACTCCTCGTCCTCGTTGCTCTTCCAGCCGTCGGCGTAGACGCGCGGGATGAAGTGCGAGCCCGGGTTCTGCGTGTCGAAGGACTTGTCGCGGCCTTGCAGAAGATCGCCTTCCGTGATGCGGCCGGAGTAGACGTAGCACGAGGAGCTGGAGAGATCGATCGATTTGAACCACCGGCGCTCAACGTCCGGCTTGACTTTGCCGGCGGAGCTTCGGTTGTAAAGCGCGTACAGAATGACGTGCCCCTTGCAGAGCACGACATGGTATCTTCGGAACGACGCGTGCTTGGAAGATTTCTGAAACAGTTCGCCATGTAGGTGAATGCTGCGCGACCACGAGTTCTCGACAACTGCAAATATGGAAGGGTCTGCCAGACTGGCCGCGGTGATCCATTTGGGGGCCGCGTCGGCTATATACGCATCGATTCCATCTTCGCCTTCGCGGACATTCAATTGCGCAAGATTCGTTTGCCGGACTTCATTCATGCGCGCCGTGTCTTCGTATATATGTCGTTTCCAGTACTTGACGAGTTCTTGAAGCCGCTTCACCCAAGCATCGCGAGTTTGGGCATTGTAGGCTTGAAACCTAATAATCGTTCCCGATGTCATGACGACATCGAACATGCATTCATAGTCATACTTTTGATCTTGACGCGCTGAAAAGAACAATGGCATGCTGAGTAGATCTTCACCGTCAGCCCTTTTGATTTCTTTAATATCCCTCATATCAAGAAAGCCATCTGCTTCAATCACAAGAGATGCCCGCCGTTCCATTTCGTAAAGCGCCGCAAAATCGTGTATCTTGACCTTTTCAGTATCACTACTTCCTTGCAACCATGCAATTTCGCCCTTCTCGTTCACCTTGAAAGGCGCGACCTCGTAGGTAAGCGGGAAGCTCTCAAAAAGCTCTGTTATTGCGGCGTTCAAACTATCTTGGCCCTCATGTTGCTCGCCAATCACTCGCAGTTTTTCGGTAATCTCTGCAGAAGGGCAGGGCGGGATTACATGTTTGGCCGATGTATAAAAGAGCAAGTTGTCATGGGTGTGGAAGTACATTCTTTTCAAAAACAGTTTGCTAAGGCCTCGATTGATTGTCGCCTTGCCTGCCCAAGTTGTCAGTCGCATGAGGTATCCTTCTATAGGCGGAGGCTCCTCCATTGTTACCCCATTTTCGAACGTAACATAGGAAGAATATGGCCTTTTACTTCTTAACTCCAAATCATGGGTGTTGTGTAATACCCAATTATAATAGATTGACTCTTCTTTTTCTTCGTCAAGCCATTCAAGCCGGTCATATCGTTTCCATGCTAACCCAAGCTTATTATGGCCTATGAGGCTCATAATTTCATCCTTCTGGTACCCACTACACCCTAGCAGTTTAACTGCGACAGAATAAAGGTACAGCATTAGAGGCGTGGCGTGGGCCACATTGGATTTCATATCTTGATAGTTAATCAGTGGGTGGCCGTGGCCACGTTCTGCTTTCAGTCTCTCCTGTTCCTTTTGGATCTGTGGGAGTGGTAACGCAACTTCTAAGGAAAGACCCATATGTGGTATACCGATCGCTACAGTTGGTGCCTTCTTTCTTCCAAGCATTCTGAGAAATAAGGCAAGCCATCTTAGGGATGATTCAGTTGAGCGCGGGCGTAGTACATAGATAACTGTGCCCTTTGAGGAAGACTTCCAAAATGTAATAGTCTTGTCCAAAGTCGAGTAAAATTTGAACGTCATGTCCGGAGTAAGAAGAACGTCGATTTTCGATGCCGTTACAGCCATAGTCGTATCAACTCTGTTGATATGCCGAGTTTTGTCGAATTGTAGTAAGAGGGGGGCGTCTTCCCTACCTGTATTTCGGGCAACCAAAACATATTCCTTCCATCGTTCAAGCACACGTGAGCTATTATCTTCATAGTCATTGAATGAGTGCGGGAGAGCTTGCAGACGAGAGGTCTTGACCAGCACCAGAACTTTTTCAGCTGCCAATATTTCTCCTTCCAGTTTTTTGGAAAGAATTTTTCCCATGCCTTTGCTCACTAATTTTCGACCGCGAGCTCGTAGCCTGTGGCGATTTTCGGGTTGAGCTGCAAAAACTGATCTAATTACGGACTGTTGTTCATCAAGAAGCGTCGGTTGGCGCGCAAACATTGCAGACGCCCTATCTTTGACAGTCGGGGGAGCTTCATCAGAACTGGAGCTAGATGATCTCAGATTTGAATCAGCCTCTGAATAATTGCTGTCATCTGAGTCCGGATCCGCTCCCAAGCCTTCACGAGCTGTAACAAACGATCTTCCTTCGGACGAAACGGTAGAATATTTAGACCTTGGCTTGATCCACGGAAGAACACTAGATCTTTGACCCGAGGACATTGCTCGGCGGCTACTTTCCGCTATTACAACATGCGAAGAGTTAGCCGGGGCCGTTGATTGTAAAGGGCTGGCAATTGGTTCCAAAGAAAGCAGCTCTTCTGACGGCTGCTTAAGCTGAAACTGAACAATGCTTTTCAGGTTCCTTTCAGGAGAAGGGTCATTATGATGCCTTAAAATAGGCGGATGCTCTGAGTCTGACTCTTGGTCATGGGTGATGCCCAAGGCGGCAAGCGTCTGAAGGTTGATATTCGCGACCTCCTCAACCAACGTTTCCTTGCTTTCTGAAGCAGAAACCAGGCCGGACTTGATTCCCAAGCGGTGCCGATACTTGGAAAAGGAATCTCGAAGTCGCTTGCTTCGAGCGTGCCAAGATGAAGGAGGGGACTGTGTCCAATCTGGAGTGAGGGGGCCGACGCAAAGCACTCTACTTTCCCTGTCGATTTGATCGGGAAGAGCATGATAAAGCTTGAGGGCGGTGAAGGATCTCCCTGAAAGAGTTACTGGGTCTTTTGGCCCATTTTGGGTACTGTCACTTTGTGTTAACTGTGTATGCGGGCAGAGTGCGTGTAGTGCTCAGTGTGCTGATCAGACTGATTGCTATGCAAACTTACATGTCATAGCCGCTCAAAAGCTCTCTTATTTTGGTGAATGAGCGTATATCAAAATCACCAGGACTTTCCCTCTGTGTAGCTCTTGCGTCCTCGGTGTCGTCCTCAGATGAGGATGCTGTCATGATGCGTGGCGAGCCTGGAACTGGAGCAGTGACAGCATTCCAAAGCGTGCAATTGAGGGTGGTAACGAAACTCAGGTTATTAGGGGGCACGGCTGATATTACTGTGTGCCAAAGGCCTGTCACCACCCATGCATCAGGGAGAGGACGCATCACGCAACCTTTAATGAGTCCTTCTAAGTCATGTCGGCCAGGCCGTCTACAAAAGGCGCGGCGTTAACTGGGGGATAAGGTCTGGCGGTAATCGATAGTGCCATGTGAGCGATACTGTGCGGACTAGTTACACCGCCACTAGTGCGTCGTGTCATGGACCTTTTGGACCTTCTACATGTAGATGAACAATATGATAATGAGAAACGGCGAGATACTTGCTGAGCACCGCGGCTTGTTCCACTAGTGAGAATGAGCATGCATGCATTTGAAGCCCGGGAACGGATCCTACTCGGCCGTGAATATTGAGCTAAATTTTATGGGCAACCGTGTGACACACGGATAAAATTTAACAAAGAGAAGAGCAGAGACGATCAGTTAACGGGCATTGCTTCCTGGGCAGGCTGGTCACTAGTATGTCGGACGATACGAATAATAGACCGGTATAGTTCTATTCATTAATTAATAAGAATACGAATAATAATAAATGAATACAAAGATGCAACGCCGATTTAGTACGGAGATCAAGCAACAAGCGCCCATGAATAGCGCCCATGATTAGAGAGACAACTTCAAGTGAAATCCTCGACATGCTGTATCTTCGACATATGATTGTAATCTTGATAGCATCTTGCAACGAATGGCAGACACTCTTGCAATCATGACAGGCCTAGATCTGACATGGTGCATAGGCGCGCTTACTTGCGCACGGTGGACTGTGAGATAAGTTATCAGGATAGTTTATCAGCTCCTCTTCGTGCTCACTCCACGATCCTTGATAGCCACCGGTTGGACCCTGTCGACGGGCTCACGGCCTCTGATTCCCCTGCGCCTTTGTGAGAGCGCCCTGCTGGCCCGGGTTTTTCGACCGAAGGCCCTTGTGCGGACGTTCTACGCCATTTCCAGAGTGGGACACCCGAGCCGCGTCCCAACTGCCAGGCCAGACGCAACACGGGTTTTCGGAGTAATTGGAAATGAGTGCCAAACCCAAAATCCTCCGCAGTTTATCCACCGCCGCTCCCAAGTGCTTCTGGCAATTTTTTTTTTCCTTCTTTTTTTTGTGTTTTTTCTCTTTATAGTAGAAATGTTCCCATTGATCGCCGTCCGTCCATCAGTCGCTTGTTACCAAGTTCGTGCACCGGCAGTGACGTCGCTCTCCGCGTTTCGCTGTTTTCAACATTTTTGATTGAACTTGAAGGCTTCTAGGCGGTTTGTGTCAAACTTTGAAGTTTGAATGTTTGACAATTTTTTCATGGCTTGCAAGGGAGAAAACATTGACTGTTTCCTTCTGCGACTACTGTATCGTGTATAAAGGACAATATGTAGCAACTTGAAGTACTAATCACTGCACACCAATAAATAAAAAAAAACACAAATACAGTAAAATGAAAAAAAATGAAAAAAATGAAAAGTGAAAAATAATAGCTAGAGTAATAAAATAATAAATAAAAATAAAATAAATAAAGAAAACGTTCATGCAGATACTCCAAGAACTCTTCGCCTGCCTGTTTAAAGCTTGTGAAAAATGCGGAACTCCGTGTTGACTTTCTAGACCCTGCTGCACTCGGAATTCTGGTTTGAAACTCTCAAGGCCTTCACAGACAGCATCGTCATGGGATCACAACGAAGGTTCCCATGTGGAGTGTATCTCCTGTATCTCTTCTTATTCTCCACTTTTACCCCAGAGAAAAGATAAAAATTGAGTTAATCAGCTCAAACAAAGCTACTCGCTGTGATATCATTGATATCAAAGTAACTTCAAACGAAAAGACTGTGCTGCCCGTGGTGAGAGGGTGTCGTCATGGAAGATTTTTTCCCAGTTCACAACTTCGCGAGCGGTTTCAGCCTACAAGCAGCAAGACCCAACTCAAAAGCTACACTAGAACCAAAGCCCTAGCCAACAACTCAGCCAGCCTATCTGCTTGAGCCTTTGTGCAAGAGCTCAACGCGTCCGTACAACGTCCGTATTTGGCTCTAATGACCACGAAACTTCTCAGCGGATGCCTCAGTCACTTTCTGAATTTTTGAGTGGAAAACAGTTATTTTCTTTTTTTGGTACATGTCTGGTAAATTTTTTTTTATTTTATTTTTTTTTTTTTTTTAGCGCTAAGCGCTGAGGTCCAAGATAAGATACTCCCCTCTCACTACTAGTTAGTCTCAACTTGAATTTCAACCTCTCAAAAGCTAAAATCAAAAACAAGGCCGCCAACTATATAAGTGGAGCATGTTTCCCCTAAAAAGTTTTCATTTTCCATCTTTTCTCCTCCATCCTTTTTTCAAACAACAATCATGGAATCCCACGAGATCAACGAAAAGCAACAGCCTGTATATGTGAGCGATCTTCCCACCAGCGAGAAGGAAACCCTCATCGATCTAGGTAATGGAACTCACAGAGGTCTGAAATCAAGACATGTACAGCTTATTGCCCTCGGTGGATGTATCGGCACAGGTCTCTTCGTCGGCTCTGGCGCCATTCTACACAACTCTGGTCCTGCATCTCTACTCGTGGCCTATTTAATGATGTCGTTTGTTATTTGGACCATCATGAACTGTCTGGGTGAAATGACTACATATCTACCCCTCAAGGGAGCTTCTCCCCCAATGTACATCAACAGATTCGCAGATGAGTCCACGGCTTTTGCTGCCGGTTGGAACTACTGGTACGCATATGCTTTCTTGGTGCCTTCTGAAATTACTGCCGCTGCTATTGTTGTTGAGTACTGGACTGACGCTGTCCCCACGGGAGCCTGGATCGCCATCCTTTGGGTCATCATTGTAGCGCTCAACATGTCCATGGTCAAGTATTTTGGTGAAGCCGAGTTCTGGTTTGCATCCATCAAGATTCTTGCTATTGTTGGCCTCATCATTGTGGGAATCGTCATCTTTTTCGGTGGCGCCCCCACTCACGACAGACTTGGATTCAGATACTGGAAGCACGACGCCTTCAAAGAGTACATTGTTACTGGCGCTGCTGGCCGATTCTGTGGTCTTTGGAACGCTTTCATTAGATCTGGATTCTCTTTCATCATGTCGCCTGAGCTGATTACCATCTCTGCTGGTGAAACTGAAGCTCCTCGTCGTAACATTCCCAAAGCCACCAAGCGTTTCATTTACCGTCTGCTTGCTTTTTACATTGGCGGCTCGCTTGTCATCGGTGTCGTTGTCTCCTCTAACAACAAAATGCTCATGAGCGGTAACGGTGACGCCTCTGCCTCTCCCTTCGTTATTGGTATCAAGAACGCCGGCATCCCCGTCTTGAACCACATCATCAACGCTGCTATCCTGACGTCTGCTTGGTCTTCGGGTAACTCTTTCATGTTTGCAGGTTCCAGAACTTTACTCTCTCTTGCTCAAGCGGGGCAGGCCCCCAAGATCTTCAAGTACTGCAACAGATGGGGTGTTCCCGTCTATTGTGTGCTTGCAACTGCCGCCGTTGCTTTGCTTGCATTTATGAACGTCAGTTCTTCTTCTGCCAGTGTCTTTACCTGGTTCACCAACTTGTCTACTGTTTCTGGATTCATTGCTTGGCTTTGTGTCATTACGGCATACCTGCAATTCCGCAAGGCTCTCCAGTATAACGGCATTGACGACACTCGTCCCTTCAAGACTCCTTTGCAGCCCTATGCTTCCTACATTGTCTTTTTCATTGTTGCTCTTCTCACTATTACGAATGGCTTCACCGTTTTCGTCGGTGGTAGCTTTACCGCTGGTAACTTTGTTGCCGCTTACATTACTCTTCCTCTCTTCGCTCTTCTTTACTTTGGCCACAAGATCTACACCAAGAACTGGAAGTTTGTGCACCCTGTAGAGTCGATTGATGTTTTTACGGGACTTGACGAGTGCGAGCGCACTGAAGCATTGTACCCCGAAAGAGAACCACGAAACTGGATTGAGAGGGTTTGGTTCTGGATCGCATAAATTAATAATGACGTACGTTTTTGTTTGAAATTTTTTTTATATTTTTTCCATAGTATTTTTATTCAAGTTTCTTTTCTAAACTTATTTTTTTTCCTCTTCGAGAGCTGTATGATGATGATATTGTTCATAGCTTGAAATTTATTAACCTCTGAGTCTTTGTAACGAATGGAGCACTAAAAGCATTTCAACGCGAAGCATCTTTTTTCTGGGCATCGATCACTGAGCTGGAGGGGAGCGGCAATCGACGGCAATGCTGCCGCAGTATCAACTGTTTTTTTTCAGTCGCCGCAGCTGCTGCTTGGCTCCTTACTAACATTTGAAATTTGGCTTTATTTCACCTTCCAAGTCTGAACAGCTCTAGCGCATGTGTGTGATGTGAATACTATGGGCGCCTCTCACATTCCTCCCTCGCCTACACCGTAGATACAAGCCTTTGAAAGAAAGCCTAGCATGCTCTGCAAGAAGCTCAATTGACCCGCAATTCTTGGCGGAGAAACCTAGTCTGGTAAAAGCACTTGACTTAGTGCCATGCCAAGATTCAAGATGACGGGCGAGATCCCCTTCAAAGCTCATGAATGAAAAAGAAAAATCAAATTGTATTGTAAGGACTCCATGTCAAGTGATACACACTGACTTTACTCGGTTCAGCTCGTCAACTCAAGACTTTTAATGCTCATTGTAAGACTAGTCTGGTTTGTGTATTGGATACAGAAGGCCGGCAAGGCCCGGCATCTGGGGTACACAACTTGGGCCACGCCCCATAGACAACCAGCTAGCGTGATGATCCGCTTTGCGAGCCACCACTCATGCGTGCCAACAATAGGAAGCGGGGATGGCGGGTCTCAACAGCCTGAGATAGCCCGCTAAGAATCATCATGTCCAGGGAGATCTACTTGAATTTCTGCCTGAGGGTTTCGGTTCTGACTCGCAGTTCGTGCGGCCCAGAGTCCATCTCCATATAGTAGTAGGTGGGTGCTCCACTTCCAATAGTATGGGGTATTAAGTCACCGGGGGGGCCGGCGCCCCTGGGACGTAGCCGCAACGGGCATCTCCTTTGGCCCTTATGTCGCCGCACAGAGGCGTTTCCGATACCCGTAAAACAATCTGCTGTATGAGAACCTTGACTATCAAGTCAGCGCGCGCAGCTATTGCACGGGCAACGCAGATTTAAGGCCGATGCGAGTATCACGCGGACAACTATATGGAGGGAGCCCACCGGATGTGTAATATTGTACGGGTGCAAGCCAAAAAAGGCTACGCGGGTCCGGTGGCGAACATTTGAACGTTGGAATTGAACAATCAATGTCAAGAGCTGGTAGTTCTAGATATCGTAGTTCATTGGCGACCGGATCGATTGCCTAACGGACTTTTGCCTCTACCTGTATCTCCAGATGTCAGCTTGGGTATCAACTTGATCATCAAATTTTTCAAATGCGTTTTTCTGATAAACCGTTGAGAATTAACGCGCACTCCCACAAAGGGACACCAGCATATCTGTATTTGAATAATAGTAGTAAGTACTAGTAGTAGGTGTGTTGAGAACATGTGTACTTGAGAGCTAGCTACTGAAACACTTGGCAAAGGGGGGCTACGCACTGATTTCACTATTAATTTCGGCTTAGTGCTAGACGCGTAGGAGGACTTCACTGCGGAGATGAGAAATGAGGGAGGCGGAGAAGTTGAGGAACTTGAAGTACAGCGTACCCGGAAACCTTGATGTTTTCTCCCAGAAGCTTCATGACAAAAAGGTTCATGGAGAACGTTGCACTGTATACAAGGCACTCTCTACGCCGCCTGCCGAAGTCTCAGCCGTTTTTTCTTTGAGAGGCGTCTGGCGTGCACGCGGCTCGACTTGCGCAAGAGAAAGCTTGGAACCACCACGCGTCACCAGAGTGCCACGGGTTTTGAAACCCCAATATTGCAACATCTTCGAGGGGAACATTTGAAATATTTCTACAGCTGTTCTAGTCCTGTGCATTATCAGCATGTAATACTGGCTGATAGCTGGCCAGATATATGCGCTTGATTAATCAAAGCAAGCCGTGGGTTATTTGCCAAATAGGGTGTGCGGTTAAAGTTCTGCGGCCACCCACGTTCGAAAAAATCTCCAACACAAAACCTCACTCAACACCGCCAAAAATTGCCCAAATCAAAAGTCACGATAAATTATCCTCTAATAATAGGGATTGAGATTTTGTGTGCCACTCAAAAGATTGAACTTCAGCGTGTAAACAATTTGGAGTCTACTAGTTTGGGCAACTTCGAATGCGACTCTGAGAACACCCGACGGCATCCCGTGCAAATTTTCATGAGCCCCACATCTTGAATTCGGCTTTATCTACCTGGAAAGTTTGCATCTTGTTACTCTGAGAGGGCCCGGACTCAGCTTTTGTCTACATTCAATAAACGTTATAGCAGCCAACTAAGTACATTACACATCATTTATTGTGATCGATGTTTGATTGCATCAGTACTTGGCGGAGTTGGGTGCCCGCAACCCAGAAATAGACTGATAATAATTGATAACAACACTTGAGTCTAAAAAAACTAGCTCCGATTATCATATCAATGATAGACAAAGACAAGCTCAACTTTGCTTTTTTATTCTTATTCTTCATAGACTTCAAAGTTTGGAAGAGCTATAGGTGGATTATATGAAAGCTACCTTTAACGTCTCATCATTGATACCCGCAATCATGCATTTGAAGGAAGCGTCGGACTTGGTTTCCCGTCTCCCCCTCTCTTTCTCCCTCCATTTTTTTGGGTTTTGATGTTATCTCAACGTTGAAGTTTTCAAGTTTGCTATCAAAGTTACAGATAACATTGAATGCAGACCACCCTATAAGCTGATTTGCCTTCGCCGCACCCTGGGATTTGTCATTGACATCACGAAGATATCAAGGATCATGCGATCGATGTGACGTTCAAGCTTCTCATATTCACACCACATGTGCAGAACTTGCCTTTGAATCTTTCAAGTTATTCCTATACTTCTTCATTACATAGCAAATAATCTTTTTAGCATTGCGTCCGAGGTTTTAGAAGCCAACTGAGGTCTCCCAGAAATTCGAATTGTAATGAGGTTTGTTGGTAGCGCCGAGAATATGACTGATAGATAGCGTCTCCCCTCTCAATTGGGGGGGGGGAAAGAGAGAGGGGGAGGTTCAAACAATCTCATTCGCAGTCTTCATGGCTCTTTGGCAGCGTGTATGATTCTAAGCTCCTTCTCTCTTGTGCAATCCCAGCTGCCAGATTTCTCAAAGAAAGACTGCTGAAGCTTCCGTAGTCTACGTACGGACGCAAATTATAACTTGTAGTCCCCCATACAGACCTAGATGCGTCGTATTCAAGCCACATGTGTACAAAATGAAAGTATCGATTAACTCACAGCATTTTGTTTAAAGGATGTGTCGGATTTGGTTTCCCGCCCCCTCTTATCTCGAACAATTCTATCTACCTACTGTTACCGTTACTGTTCCTGGTTACCGATGCTGATACTGATATTAATATCTGAGACGCTATGGATTAATAACTTTCGTATCGTTTCAGTGCCTGCATTCTGAGCAAGCAAATGAGCACTAGAGCTCCGGACATGGGCCGCATTCCATAAGATCAGGTTATTGATGCTAAGGAGGAGCTCTAGGCAATTGAGTTTGAAAGTGAGAAGAAAAGAAATGAAAAGGCTACGCGAAAAGCAGTCCCCACGATGGCACGCCTCAGTCACCACAGATGGCGCGATGATGATGAGAGGGAATATTAGAAGGCTAAGGTGAAATTCCTTTATTTTGTCTTATTTTGTTTTATTTTTTTTTAATTTGTATTCTTATATATCGATGAACCTTTTAATGTTGCGTCAGACATTGTGGCCGTGAACTGAGATCCCCGGGTGTTTGAATTATTTTACGAGTTTCGCAGAGTGCCCGGACCAACATGAGTAGATGTTCTGTGCAACTTAGGAAATCAACTTATATTTGAGCGATTCAAATATATCGTAGAAGATTCAAGATATTACTACCTCATCAAGGCTTAGCATACTTGCATTTTCAAGTCTTTTGTTACTTTGGAATAGAATACGCTTTAAAGAGAAGTTTTGAACAATATTGTACACTTATATAGCAAAACTTAATAAAGAAGGCGAAATGAAAACATGAATATGAAACATGGAAAACTTGAACATGAAAGAAAATATGAAAATGAAAAAATTTAACAAAAGAGTAAAACAAAAAAAAATAAAAATTCATCTAAAGATGTCGGCGTTGTTGTGCCTGGTGTGAAGGATGTTGCGTATGATTCGTAGTTTCCCAATTCTGATATTCAGCGTTTCCATCGTTGACATGGCTCATTGTTCTCATTAATCCTTCAGCTGTCGTTAAGTCATCGAGATTCATCGACATGCGAATTCCGGCCATGGATTCCCGCGGAGGAGCTTGCTCGTTGCGAACCTGCGTCCGAGCCATATCAAGGGATGCGCGAATTGCAGCGGTAGGGGTATTTTGAAGCGTTGCATCGCTACTTCCAGCTCCATAGGTTTCATTGTGTGTAAATTCATTGGAGGGTCCAGTGAGGTCTATCCTTGAGCTAGCGGGTGTAAGAGAAGAATCATACACGCTTTCAGGGTAAAGCTGTTCCGTGTCAAAGCTAATATACGAAGGGGCAACAATTGTGTTTCTCGTAGGATTAGGCCGTGGTTGTATTAAATTTTGTTGATCCTCAAATTCAAAGTCATCCAGAGTCTTGCCTTCCATCTGTTGCGATCTGCGAGGCCAGCCTTTTGTCAAGCTAGCACGTCGGCCAACTGCGGATAATCGATTAGATAGTGACATATGGGAAGATGGTCTCGGTTTCATGCTAGCAACAATGGAAACCGAATCGTCGGCATCATCATCAGTAAACTTAGGATTTGTTAGAGTTTGCTGAGAGTCCGGAACATTACCTAGTAAAGCAGCTCGCTTCTGTTCTTCCAACTTATCGAGAGCAGTTGCTGCTGTGAGACCAGGATTATCCTCAGTGATTTCAGGTACACTATCATAATCACCAAGCTTCCACTTTTCACGAACGATATCAACATCTGAAGGCCAGAAAATCTTTTGGCCGGTCATGTATATATAGTGAGGAAACAGGCAAAGAGTGATTCCAAGAAGAATAACAGACCAAAAAGAGACAGAGCCCATCATTTGCGAGGCCATCTTATAAAGCTCTCCAGAAGCAAGAAGGGATGAGTATATCGCCGCCCAAAGAAAGACAAGCACGTTGGAAATAATATTGGCAGAAACTGACACAATATCCCAGCGAGTTTGATTCATAATAATGAAGAAGTTGCACGAAAACACCGCAATTGTGCAAGCAGACATACCCATCCAGAATCTGTGATCGAGAGCAAGACCGCTCTCGCTGATGAACCCAGTTCCAAGGTAGGTAAAGTATGGGAAGAAAAATGCCACTAGAGATTGGTACAAACCCTCAGACATGTACATCCAGAATTTCATCTGAGACCAATCGAGACCAAGCACGCCTCGCTGGTACAACTGAGGGACGGCAAGACAAATTTTATCTTCCACGTCTTGGTCAAGAACACCCATCAAAATGACTGGAACGGAAGTGAACGCCAGGTTGAAAAGCATGACAAATGTGTACTCAAACAAATAGGCTCCATCAAAGGAGGAAACTGCACCATACCAGAAAAGAGCAAATGTAAAAACCATATTCTTGTAGAAAAAGTTGGGAATCATCTCAGCAAGGCGTTTATAGGACCAGCGACCATGTACCAGTAATAGACGGGTCAAAAAGCGGAACTGGCCAACAGCATAATCCGATGACATTACAGCAGCACGACCTTCCTCGCCAGCAATACCTACACCAACATCTGCCTCCTGTATCATAGCGACATCATTAGCACCATCACCAATAGAAAGGGTCATGACTTGTAGAGTTTCCTTGACAAGACGAACAACGGCAGCCTTTTGAGCAGGTGACACACGACAGCACAGGACAGATTTGCATTGCTTGCACAGTAGTAAAAACTTGTTTTTAAGCTCATCTTCAAGACAAAGTTTCAGAGTATCACCATCAATAACAACAGCATGGTTTGGAGAGGGAGCGCTATGATCCAACTTAGCATGAGCAATAGCTTCATCTGAAGCCTCCAATCCGAAGTACTTGTGCAAATACTCAGTCAAGAGTTTATCTGTAGCTCGCATTGTATTCTGTTCCGGGCGCAAAACCAAAAGTTCCATTCCATTATCGAGCAGGTTGCAAGAAAAGCCAATGTTAATGGCCGTTTCAACCTTGTCTCCAGTGAGAACCCATAACTTAATGCCAGCTCGACCCAAGAGTGCAATTGACTGAGGAACGCCATTCTGAAGACGATCTTCAATCGCAGTGCCACCAAGAAGAGTGAGATTGCGTTCAAGTGCGTCAGCAACCTCTTCCATCTTTTCCTCTCGGTCTGTCAATGATGCAGAGGCAGCCTCGTGAGCTTTGTTGAATTCACTATATTCTTCTTCGGTCAGATCCTTTTGAGCAATACATAGGGTACGGAGGCCCTCGTTGGCAAATTGCTCCAAGTGAATTGCAGTCTCAGAACAAAGTAGCTCTTGATCATTAGGCTTGAGACGCCCATAAATTATGCTATCAGCACCCTTGCAAATGAGCAAAATACGGTCAGTGCCATTGGGACCCTGTTTAGGAAGTCTGACGATGGCGCTCATACGTTTTCTGGTAGAGTTGAATTCGATGGTGTTGAGAATTCGGTATTCTTGCTCCAATCCCTGAACATTAAGAATGACACCGCTGGTCGTCCGGTCAAGGAAACTAAAACCCACGTCGCGAGCAGCCCCTACAAGAGCAGCCTCATCTGGTGACTGAGCTTTGAAATCTCTACGTCCAGGATACACCTTACTTGGCTCAGTGATAACGGAGTGGCAAAGGGCAAGGCTAAGCATGAAGTGGTTCGTTGCCTTTTGCTGCTCGACACCGGAGGCACCTTGCATGTCGTCAACAAATTGGGAAGATACAAAGGTAATTTCATCATCAATCATCTGAGGATTATCATGGATCTCACGTAACTTTGCAAGCATGGAAGCTTTATCATGTGTAATCTCCTTATTCATCTGTTCAGCTTCCGCATCAACATCAACACCTTCTCTTTTGCGGATACCAGCAAGGGCCTCTGTATAAGCTTTACCATATGCAACACCGTTGATGGTACATTTCTTAAATTCCATGACATTCTGAGTAAGTGTACCTGTCTTATCCGAAAACACGTATTCTACTTGCCCAAGGTCGTCTGATATACTCCATGACTTGGGTGTGCACGGATAATCGAGAGGAGCATAGTATAAGAAGATATCACTAAAAATGAAGAAAGCCTGAATTGTCTTTACCATTTCAATAGAAATGTAAAGCGAGATAGGCACTAAAGACTGATAGAGGATGATAGCAGCCCAGAATGTAACGAGGCCATCAAGAGTGGCATTGCCAGCGATAGAGCCGAATTCAAAGTAAGTGATTGAGGTGTTGGACATTCCAAATGCAATACTGTTGAATAAGCCAGAAAGGAGACAGATGATAAACAATAATACAAAGTTGCAAATGACCGAAAAATTGAGTTCTCGAGAAATCTTTGATCTCTTAGTGGGAGTCTCTCCCGCGTTAAGCATGATTTTCGTATCAGGACCAGTAAACATGACAGCGCCAATAACCCATTGAGTATTTCTCAAAGAACACCCACGGAGAAGCATGTTGTTGATGGAAATAGGTTCAGAGCCGATTGGGGGGTCGCCGCCACTACTTCGGTCGAAATGCGGATGGGAATACTGAGGCCATTTTGCAACAGCATTGTAGGAGTAAAGATTTGCGTGAGCCTTTTCAGATTCAACCCAGAAAGTGGCGCGCTCACAGTCAGCAGAGTGCTTAATTCCCTCGCCGCATTTGAGGGCTTGACGGACTTTGAGATTAGTTTCACCATCCAAATTCTTCGTTTCCACATAACAAGCACCATCACTATCAGATGTAGCGATTACTATCATGTCTGCAGGAATCTCCTCGTTATTGCGTACACGAACAAAGTCACCAACGCGAACAGATTTCCAAAAATCATGCTTAAACCTTGCTTTGCCAGAAATTTGGCGGTAAGGATCCAAAACAGAGCCCGGGTTGGCATTAGATTCTTCAAACGGGTTGCCATCGTCATTTTCCGCATAGGATATCACTGAGTGTCGAACGCCACGCTTATTCGGTAGGGTATCCATTTCATGAGCAGAAACCGTTACAGTAGATCTGACTGTCATAGAAGTAGTGAGCTCAGCGCCAAAATCCTCGTTAGAGCCCAGGGCTTGCTTTGCTGCTGCCTTTTTCTTTTTTTCTTGAGGATTAGTTACCATTATTCTAGTAGTGGCCTTCTTGATGCGACGCCAAAGTGAGATATTTTCATCAACCACATTGGGATTGTTCCAGTACGAAAGGATTTGTGTCTTAGCGTTGTTGATTTCCAGGTCCAAAAGAGTACGGCTATAGTCTTCAATTGCATCTTTAATGGAAGTGATGACTACAATGACAATAATGGGAACGGCGGCTAGAGCGGGGGATGAAACGCCAAAGATGGGAAATGCCTAAAATGTTAGTAAAGAAAAAGTACATAACTTCTTCACTTACGCCAAGAATAACAATAAATAAGAAGTAAATGTTGGCCACATTTTTGAACTGAAAGTACAGGTTTTTCGGAACAAATGACAGCGGGGTGTACTTTGTAGTTCTCACTTTATTTCGTGGATAATGGGTAAGAGGGGCGCCAGATTCAGGGTCTGTCATTTCGCTGGGCAGAGGAAGGTTGAAATACACTTTATGAGGAGTGCTACCCTCATTGACGTTATTTTCCATGATAGAAGGCGCGAAGTTTGAGAGCTGAGGAGTAGGAGGGCCAATTTCCTTTCCAGCAGCCTTCTTACCAAAAATGGACTTTGACCGCTTGGCGGCGGCATTTGGACGACCTTTGACATGTCGCTGAGTTGCCACTCTATGGCGTTTCATGATTTGGCGATCGTCATCCATTAACTGTTCATCATCAAAAACCTCTTCTGTGTCTGTGTAAATTTTAAACTTGCTGGGATCAACTGAAGATGTGCTGTCAAGATTGATCACATCATGAGCGGGGTCCACGGCAAAAGATTGTTTTCTTTGTTTTGCCATATCGCTTGGGCTAGAAGTGCGAACAGGATTTTGAGGTTCATATTTTGATGTTGTCTGTGCAGGGCTGAATGTGAGGATTCTCTTATCATTTGCATCGGGCGAGATGGGAGAAAGTGTCGAAAGTTTGGAATGCAAAGGGGTATCGCTGGATGAGTTTGAAGAGAGATTTGGAGATTGTACTTGAGCAGCCAGGGGGCCTGCTGTAGAATGCATAGTTGAAGGACTAGCCCATTGGGCATTTTGGTGTAGTAGCGGAGCTCCAGAAGGGTAGTTCGTTGTGATGGGTGTACTGGGGTTCATGTCATAGTGACTGTAATCATATGGTCCATTGTCAGTGACTGAAATTGGGTGGGTTTCAGAATAGTGGCTTTGAGGAGGTTGCGGAACGGGAATTGAATTCGGTAGTGCGTTTGAATATGAGAGGTCTGTTTGTGATATGAAAGGGTTGTTACTATATCGTTCGGGAGATTGCAGAGAGGATTGACGCCTAGGGTGTTGATCATGCTGGTTCAGTGACGGTTGTCGACTCTGCTGCTGCCTCTGTTGTTGCTGCTGCTGTTTACTGTTATAAGGGCCATTAAACGACATTATGAGAACAAATGCATTAGGGCAAAGCAGCGGCGAGAGTTGAGTTTGTTAGGTGCGAAAAGAGAGTGACTTAAAAGAGTGACAGGTAGTTCACAACGGTTTGAGTGTGAAACAAAAGAAGGGGTAATAGCGGGCGAATTAACGAGTGTCGAAGCCGGAGATTAGAACAAGAAGAAAATGACTGAGAGCAAGGGAGTCTCGTGAAACAGGCGATCGAACAGGTCAAAGAGGTGAGCGAGGAAAGAAGAAGAGAAGAAAGTGGGTTGAAAAATATTAACCAACGAAATTCCATTACAATACACCTCCTGTGTTGTGGTATGTGCAAATTAAGGGTCAAATAAGCCGCTATGCGTAATAAAAAAGAAGACAAATATGAGGAAAACCCAAAAAGTACAACAAAAAAACCAAAAAAAAATACAAAAAAATTACTAAAAATTATACGATTCCTCAAATACATAGTATTCAAACGTCAGAATCCATGGCTGATTGATCAAGGGATCCAGAGGATTCCGCATTTCAGTAATATTTGTTCTCTCCTGAAAGGACTTTTTCAAGACGATCCTCCTCCTCGTCCTCCTCTATAATCGTGATGCCCTGACTGTTTGGCACGCTAAGCGCGCCCTGCCCGTCCCGAAAAGACGCGCATTTCCGTGCGGAATGTCTTCTTTCCGTAGTATTGTTCCGTCCCCCCAAGTCTGCGTTAGATTGGTGCCTGTAATTGACTTGCTAGCAGCACTTATCGCACGTAGAATCGTGGATCTGTTAGCAGGATGTCGGCGGACTTGGGAGGTGACGCCAGGGAGACAGCCTTGTTGCCGTGGCCACCACCTCCTTCAGCCGTGTGAGAAGGGGTCTGCAATGTTGCATTTTCGGGGCTGAAACGTGGGCCACCAATGAAAAACGCATGGCCCCCAGCAGAGACCATGCAAAATGCTAACTCAGCCTTCATCATCCATTATATATGCGTCGCGTATGTACTGAAGTCGTGCAATTTCAAACGCGCGGCCAGCTGCCTGCGCGCCGAAAAACACGGGAAGGAACGCGTCTCGATATCACGCGCAGGAGAACAACCGCGTCGAACAGCCAGCAGCGAACCCAAGAACATTATATTTGAACGTTTGAAATCAAATGTCACAGCTACAGATTTTTAGTGTTCACAAGTACTTGAAACTTGCTACTCAACTCCAATCCAAAGTTGTCTAGAGTGCCAGATCAAACTTCAGAGTCTCAAACCCTGCACACGTATGATCTACACACTCCACATGAACAGCTGCACGTAGCAAAATTATTAATTTTGTATATAGGGTTGGGGTATATATGACAAGGTTCAACGTTTTTCTATTTAGGCTCAAGGCCGCCAATCTTGATTTTTTTTGCCTTTCTGGGATATCTTTAAAACAATATTAATTTGAACGTTGAATTCCTCCAACGCGCGTACAGCAAAATTACATGCGCAGCCTTGTGCAGCAGAGTAGTGGCCACTCGCTATCAGCATTACATACATGTACGTACGCGTACCATGGAGTATGTTGCGATAGGTCACGTGCCTACTTTATGTACAACTGCTAATTACTGTACGCAAAAAGCATTGATCAGAAGATCACAGTGGACTCTGAGCATGATTTGAACAAAGTTATAAATTAAAAGTAAAAACATCAATCACACCCCGTTGCTACGATCTCAGCCAGGTTGCTGTTCAGGAGATTCTCCACCAGCTGTACGGCATTGGCCCAGTATTATGTTGCTGGAGTTTGCAGCAGTACTAATGACCCTGACCCCAGTCTCAGTCTCACTTTCTACGGTCCCGTTTCTCCGGGTCTCCTGCCACTAACTCCTTGTACCGCCGCGTGATCTCTGCGTCGACAGCTAACAAGCCCGTCAGTGTCTCAAGCTCAGGCTGAGGTGAAATTTAATGCCAATGATCAATAAATAAACATGCGTAATGCTGGACAGTACGTGGTGTTTGGGATTGTTAGGGAAACTTTGAAATAGCAGGGAATAAATACAATGCTTGATTAAATATCACGTGATCGAAATATGAAAAATAACCATGGTAACGTTGTTCGATCATAGACCACCAGCACCACTAATAGTTAGCGAAGTACAATCCCTTTAAGATCTTAACTGGCTGCTGAAACGCCTGATTGAATACTAAACTTTTAGTTGATATATAACAACAACTGCGACTACAGCAATAATAATAATAATAATAATAATGATAATAATAGAAGTAATACGCTGTGCAATAATGAATTCACCCAACTTTTAGGATGCAAATAGGCTATTTTTCCTCTATAGGACTCGGCACAGCCATACAGCCTTTGTACTGTCTCGGACTGACAGAATAAATTAAGCTATGCTAGGTTAGATAAGTTATGGAAGACCTTTTTTCAAGCTAGATAGAACTAGGCTTACTGATATTATATGCAGTTGGTTTTAGCCATGAGAGAACAAGAGGCGGAAGGCCTCAGGGTTCTCGAGCGAGGCCCTATAGACACAGAAGCTTAGGTCCTGAGAGGAAGAATATTTCCATGCGCCTAGGACAGGGTAAGGTCCTACAGGAGGAGGGTAATCTCACGAATGAACCTGCTACGTTACACAGGTTCTAATATCAAGTACATGTACATGTACGTATAAATCTGGGCGAACGCCACACGCGTAGGTGCCAAATGATTTTGATATGAAAACAGACCTTAAGATGGGCCAATCTGTGAACAAAATTCTGTCTTGTGTAAACGCCAGCCTGAGTACTTTGAAGCTCGGATGACACGTTAAGCACATATTTAGCGGCCAGGGGCTCAGTCAACATGTAGGTATATTTAGACAGAGGCGGACAAAGAAGACGAAAAGAGTCTGAGACTGATTATGCGGTTATGCCTTCCTTTGATGGAACAAATTTCAAAGCTTGTCATGCTGCATTATGTCCAACACTTCGATTCCAATTCCTGTACATTTGAATGAAGTGGGATAATAACTGAATCTGAGTTGCCTCTTCCTAGGTGCATGTTGTCAAGAGCAGAAAATTATACCGGACCATTCCTAGTATTCTATACTTACAGGTTGGACAGGTGTAACTAAGGACTAAAAACAGTGGGCATTTGTACCGCCAAAAAAAAAAACACAAATCCTAGCTGCTGAGCCCAATGAAAGATGTTTATCTTGGATACGCACTGATTGGGAATCGGGCCCTCCATCTGTTGAACTTTTCAAAGTTCCGTTTGTGCCGCCCTCCTATGCAGACCCGTCGATATATAATTAATGCTTTTGATCGATCGCTCGATAGAGACGACGACGATCGCGATGCAATGCCAGTAGTTTCCTGTAAAATGAAGCTTCGTGCTGAAGCGGCCGACGTGGTCTGAATTCAGCCACACCACGAAATGCAACTTATGCGGCGTAAACGTCTACCCCTATTGTAATAAATGGCTTCGGTATGGAACAAAGCATGAACATGTATAACATCGCAAAAACTACCAAAGTACATATGGTTCAAAGGTGGGCTAGATCCTTTGAACATTGATCCAATCTAAGGGGAAATGCCATTCAAACCAATTATACCATCAGCACCACTAACAGATCCCAATCCCTTGGAAAACTTAAGTGACTGCTAAACGTCGAATTGGAGTACAATTTTATTTTATTTTATTCCTATTATTGCTACACAGCAACTAGATCTCAAATATTGATCAGGCATTGCAGCAGCCAACTGATTTCAGCATGCATAAGTGTGGCTATTTATTAGCCTGCAATGTGCTGTGCAGACTTGCCTACTCCTCCACGTCTTTACCAGGTTTTTAGCAAGGTCTGTATTGTGCTATAAAGATTCAAACTACGTATATAGTAAGGAGGCTTCAGTGTACTGTATATGTATATGATGCCTTCAAACTTTTCATTCTTTCATTAATTTTTTATCTCAACTGTGGCTAACTAGATAAACTTTTACTTTTGTTCACGTTGCCTTCTGTTTGTAAGTTTGTATTCCGATATGAGATAGAGGTAAAAATATCAGAGCAAAAGGCCTAAAGAAGTAAACGAAAAACCGAGATATCAATAGCTTCCAAATAAAGGTCTTGAACAAGCTATCGCTGAAATACGCGTGGGGCGTGAGTTTCAGACTACTACACAGACTGGAAGCATGAGAAGTCCAAACGAGAGAAATAGGGGTAGAACAGATCGACTTTGCTGAACTTATTTTCTTCTAACTTACATAGTTTGACATGGAATATTTTTCAACGGCTTTTTAGAATACAATCCACGTTTCTCCTTATTCCAATGAATGAGATTTCTGAAAGTATGAGTTGGAAGAAATTTGTGGCGTCTTCAGACAAGCTGTATATTTACAATTTATTCTTTGTAATCTATATTCGTTGTATTATTTCTCTAGCATGAATGAACTACATAGAGTGGAAGCGCCTAAGACTGTTTCGTGGATGTATATCAAGTATGTAATTGGAATAAACTTATGTTGTTCTGCAACATAATTATAAGGAAAAACTGCTAATTTTGAGTCAAGATTCATTCAGTAATTATTATTAGAAGGTGTCCCAGAGAGATCAACTAAGGCTCCCTCTAGAATGTCCAAATATTGGGTTTATTTGCAAATAGTACAATTGACCAATTAACTAAGATACTGGTGTTTCCGAACCAAAATGGAGCAAATTGTGACATTCAAGTTGCAAAGCCAAAAGTGGTTCTTATATCTTACGACTCCAAACGTGTGGAGCACATGTGCACGTTGTGGATGTTGCTGCCAAGAGACATGCACCTGTAGCTTGCATGTATCAAAGCTGAACTTATTCTTAGTGCCTCTTATATATTGACTACATAATTCTTGCATCAGACTCTCTAGCAACTAACTACTATTCTTAGGAAATGGAAGCTCGTTGGTGGCGCCGATAGTCTCAGGCTGACTAGTTTAGATAACTTTCCCTCGAATTAAGCGTTCAGAGGATACTTTCTTTCGTATCCATACTGATCAATTCTCATCATGAGATTCTGGGGCCCTTCCTAATCAGTGCTAGCTGGTGGCGCAAACACTAGTACTTAGTTCTTCGGTATCATGTACCCTGCCCATTCTCAAAAAAGCAAGCGCACATCTCATGAAAACTGTAAGTAGATTTTACCCAAATACAATTTTTTTTTGTATCTCTCATAGCGTCAATCGATCGACACTGACAAATGGACTTAGTACGTGGTACTATCGTTTAATCAATCTTGAGCATTTGCACACTAGCGATCCCAGTACCAGTGTAATTTGTTTCTGCTTGCATATGGTTGATACATAAGCAATACCCAGCATCAGGTGGACCTTTCTTGATACATACCATCTAAGTAGTATGTAGTATATGTCCCATGCTTTAGGAAATACATACTCTCTGTACATATGCTACAGGAATTGTATGAAAAAAATTGAGTTTTTCATCTTATCAACCAATTTAAAGGATCCAAGAGTTTAAAGGAACCCTGAGAATCATTAAGTTGTTTTCAAAAAGGCCCTTTTTACACTAAAGCTGTAAAGTTGACGATATAGTGTGATTGTTTGCATGAGTTAACAGACGTGTAGACGACATCCCATCATTTCTCTGAGCTGGAATGGGCATAAGCTTTCCCTAGGTCAGTTCCTTCAGCTGCTGCCCTTAATCCCAAAGATCAAAAAGAATTTACACTGTTTGTTCCTTCTCTCGTGAAAATAACCCTAGTAATGCCCCAATTAAGAATTAGACTCTGAAGTTGTTTGAAATTTTTTCCAGTAGCCTAACTCTGGAAACTTTTGGAAAGAACCAGTTTTGAAATTCTAACCATTGTTTATTGTTTTCTGAATTGAGTATAATTATTAACTTGACAAGCCATTACTTAGAGACTGTGATACATCCTCTTCTCAGACTGTAACTCTAGGGAGTTTGACATCTTCCTCTACGAGAATATAGAAAGTTCAGCCACATTCGTCGTTTAGGCCCTAAATCTGATTAGTTAAAAAAAGTACGTAACAATTGAATTTGACGAAGCTCTACTTGAAGCAAAATAAGTATCCGCTCTTATTAGGATAGTGGTTTTGGAAAGATATAGGAATTCTGTACAATTGTGAACCATACACCAGGATAGAGCACAAATTATTTTAATGAAATGAAAGGATACACTATTTCACGCAAGTCCAAAAGAAAACGAATGTCCATTACTATGAATCAATAGTGCAGAAGGGCCGGTTTGAAAAATATCTTTGAAAGAGAGCTTCATATAAAAGTTAAGCACTTTTCAGACAGCTAACTTGTGATGGGTGTGCTCCGCGATGCCACTTACATATATGTGGGTAGCTTCTATGGAGGCTCTCTATCTTACATGCGCAACTTGTTGGTGAAAAACGGAACGAAACACCTCCTCCTCTTTCATGTTGATACCTCTCTTTTCAGCATCAACATAGATGTATGACAGCTTCCAAATATATACGAGCTTAAATATGTGGGCTGTTATACTTTGTGCACAGCACAGTAGGTACATGTACATGTATATATGAAGTTCAACGTATGAATATTCTGTGTGTGAGATTTGTTCGTCATACCAATCAATTGATATTGGCAGCATGTAATAATGTTTCTCTTAATGTATCTTGTAATGCATAGCGCGATATATACACAGCACTGAGTATTGCAATGTCTAAGCTTGCAATGACGCACAGCTGAATTCTTCTCAGATACATACACTGCACAAGATCAATTGAATTGTTACAACTGAAATCATCAGCGATCGATACTAGCGAATCTCATCAAATTTTCTGGAGATTCTTAGTTCGAGATGTCGCTCTAAAGCTGCCAGGCCAACATTATGTTAGAAATCCATAGTTGTTATATACAGTACAAGTGTACAGTATATAGTAAGAAGTATAAGAATAAGCAATAATGGATTTGTTCAACGAGGCATGCATGCGTTGACATGAGTGTGCACATGGAGCAGCGCAGTGTATTGACATCTAATGTTGATATCCATGTGCTCCCCAAAAAGGGCCATTGCAAGAGTGTGAAGTTAGCATGTTGCGTGCTATGATTTGATTCCTAAATTGATAACATTTCCGGCGCAAAATATACACATTATGCTGTGAAATTGTGGCTACCGAAGTTGCATATGTGGTTGGACTCAAGATAAATTCGAATCCCAAGTGAACGACATCTGGGGGTAGAAAAATTATACGAGACAAGACAGGCCAAGCACTTAAGTGCTCTCAAAGTTAATGTTTATAGCTGAATATGTATTACACAACCCTACATACATGTACATGTATGTATTGTAAGTATCAATACTTAAAAGTAAGTCAGCAGGTGCACATGCACACTGAGCTGTCTATGTATATATTAGCTCTAGCTAGGAGGAGGTGCTGCATCTGTCTGCTGCATCTGTTAGCCTGAAATGTTCAAAAGTCGACTTGGCGCATTCAAATCACTCACAATCTTTCAATGTGTGCCAGTGTTCCAGTGTGCGATCGCTATTATCAATATATGATACATGGCATACTAGTAATTAACTTGAACTTGAATATAGTACTATTATAATGTTCACACAGATCTAAGCTTGCCTTCGACTCTCCTTTAACGTTATGGAGCCAATGTCGGCAACATTAAACGTCGCATGAAAATCCATGTTGGGACCGGTTCGATCCTTGGTGCCGTGCCCACTGTGTCCTTGGAAACAAAGGGGCTCAAAGCTTCTTCAAGTTACATAGTCTAAAAAAACACTTGTACAAGGTTAGCCTTATGCACATGTTCATGTAACTCAAAAATATACATGCTCTTCTTGTCCGCTCGCAATTCCGAATCTCTTCATGGCGCGCCTGGGCCCGGTTGATCGTCTGGATCCTTCTTCCTGCTTTTTGATCGACGTATGTCTTTTATAGTATCTCGGAAGCCTGCATATGTATACTGTATGTGTAACAACTTGAAGTATATGTACAGTATGTAACTTGAATGCTACATATGTAGCTAAGGGTGACTGCATGTACTCTTCACACCGGTCTCAATTGAGTACCGTTTCTTCTTCTATACATACATGTACATGTATATATGATCTTCAAGTTAACTTTTTTTTTATTATTATTATTATTATTATATGTCAACTGCGGTTTACGTACTCTATAGACGTTAGCAGCCAGCCAGGATACCCGGGGGACCCGAGTCCATTAGCGGTGGTGCTGATTGTCTAAATGGCCTAGACTGTCTAGACGACATTTCCCCTCGAATCGGTTCTTCAAAGGGTCCCTCTGGGATCGGTGGGCGTTTGGTCACGTAG
>JAJMAG010000212.1:8920-26707 GCA_030564905.1 Geotrichum fermentans
GATAGATATATTTTTGCCCGGTCAATCGGCTATAACGCTAAATAAGAAACAATATTAAACTTTCACAATCACAAGAAAACAAAAATAAAATAAAATCCCAGATTCAGCACCTACAAGACCGTGTTCATTCTTTCCGTTTAGCTGGCTTTCACCAGCGCAGCAATCACACCTTAACTAAGCCCGAATTCGCTGAGAGTCCCCGTCCCCATTCATGCCTCTTGCTCCCCCAGTTAGGTTCAGCCCGACAATATATTACATCTGTTTTATCTAAAACTTGAAGGCCATCGGGCCTGAAGTGGTAATAAGTGGATTGAGGCAGGGCCAGCGGGGTCAACCCGGGCCATGCGGACGCAGCTCTGTGAAGGTGAAGTGCTTTCAATAAATGGAGTAAAAGATTTTCTGTATTTTCCTAAAAATTCCTCCTGCAGAATCAGACGAATTATGGACGAAAGGTAAACTAAATATAAATGATTTGAATTGATCTTGCTGAGGCAAGACTAACGCTCTTGGAGAAGACTTGCATTGGCTCGGATTGTAACATCATTAAAGTATGTTGGCTTCAAGAACAGAAGTCTGTTTCAAGTTAACTTAGACCAAGCACATCAAGCAAGACGACGAACACGATGAGCGTAAATTAGAACAGCATTAAACATCAAGAAGAGCTCAGACAAACAATGTCAGAGAGGCGCTCAGGAAGGAAAGATAATAGCTGAGTCAAACGAGAAGCAAAGCAGAATTAACCCAGACTGTCTCGCGGGTATCGCGAGCAGACACAAACCAAAGGTTCTCGGATAAGAATGTATGACGGCTCAGATAACGAAGAGCTAACCAGAAGAGAGAGGTAACAGCGAGAAGAGTAATTGCAATCATTAATAAACGCTAATCAAAGCATTGAGAAATACGAACTAACTCGTATAGTAACTCAGACCGTATTTCTTACAAAAATTGTGAGAAATCTGACTTAGCTCATATCCCTCTAAGCTTTATTCAGCATTTAATTGATTATATCATTCACCTGGCGTTCTGTTCAGTCAGATCTTCGATCTGACTTCCTTATCATTGCCTCTCATGATATCTGACAGTCGTTATCATTCTTGACGATGCTTCGTCCAGTCTATCGAGTTCTTCTTCAAGGACACCTTCTCAAGAGTGCTGTCTTCCTCTCCGTTCACTTCTGTCAACTGGTCCGCTTGTCTTATCCATCTTCTTATTAATCTTGTGGTTACTTCTATTATGCTCGGCTTCGCCTCGCCGTCTTACTTCCTCACTCATGCATTCCTTATCCGTTCTTCTGCGTTACTGATTCCTATTCGTTCTTAACCTTCTTAAGAATCTTGCACTACGTCGGCCTCGCTTAATTACTCCTCCAACTATTATCTTCCCCTCGTTGAATGTCTGCTTGTTTGTCTTACTGTGCTCCTCTTCGAGTCACGTCATCTTAACTATTTTTACCCAACTCATAATCTCGCTCTAATCTTGCTTCACTGGAGCATCCTTCAATCCGGTCATGCAACGCCTTCAACGATTACACTGCGTTAATCTTATTCAGGCTAATTCATCTTGTCACCTCAAGTTCATCTCAAGTATATATATTTTAGTTTATCCTCCATAGCTTCTTTGATTTCTTGAGAGCGAAACATAGTACAAATTCACGTTATATTTTATTTTCTTACTTTCATCACCGTCGTTCTCAAAGCTCTTGTACTCGCAAGGCCCGGGTCGTTCCCGTCGGCCCTTGCCATCGGTCCTCTTATCTCCTGTACCATGCAGAAAGCCATCCGGCTTTCTTACAAAAATAAGAAATTGGACGGTTAGTGTAGTGGTTATCATCTTCGCCTTCCAAGCGAAGGACAGGGGTTCGATTCTCCTACCGTTCATACTTTTTGCTTTTGAACTGTTCCTGGCTTTGAATATAGCATTTGAAGTTTGGCCACCCCAGAAGAGGTATGATCTGGTGCTCACACACTTCTTAGGCGGTCATTATGATCATTAACTGTTGCATATAACGTTAAACCAATGTGGATAGCATTATGACTTGATAATATGGAGTATTTATGAAGTAGTGGATCAGAGGGATATGGCCCTACTCATATCAGGATGTAAGCAAATGCACCGAGGCCTCAGCTTTGAAGTGTGCGAAAATTTTGAGTTCATCACCATTCGTGCCCTTAACTATTTGTTTCTTACAGGGGAATAGAGTTTTTTACAGCGGAATAAAGTGATGCGGCCACTCACCACCACATTCCACTCCACTCTATTACTTGGTTGATTTACACCGTCAAAAATAGTCCAATTTAGAGATCATATACATAGACGTCTTTGCCATAAGACCCCGAAGGGAAAACATTAAGAGGTAAAACTTTTCTCTCAGTACGGGGGGAGGTACCTCCTAAACTTCTCCGTCTCACTCCTTTAAAGGACTTCACCCTTCGAAAACTTTCAAACTGTCGTCTCACTGACGTCCTCCGGCGTGTCTAACGCCAATATCGTAGTGCTCTTCGACCAAGTTGAAGTTAAGAGTAAACTCAGGGCGTAGGTCATCATTGTTCCAACTAGTCTTTTAGCAATAACTGAGCGATTGCTATTCCTAAGGTTTTTAGACAAATTTATTATAAACCTACCCTATCTGATGCCATTCCACGTATATGGATGTTCCCTTAATTTTTTTTTGACTCAACTGTTACGCAACTGACATCTAAGCTTAGACCTTGTTCTGATCGTAATGGATGAATCTTTGGTAGAAGCGATTACTTCTCCTGTGTGTGTTTCGCTGTGATGTGAACGGTGGCTTCACTTGAATTACTCTACATTGCAAACGGTTAAGTCAGACTGCTCGGACAGAACTGATGATTTATCTTCGTGCCCTGTTAGAACATAAATAAGTCTGGAAGTGTCTATGGGCTCGCTCAGGAGCGGTGCAAATTTTCATTTAGAAGATTGTTCAGAAAATTGAACGCTCTGATTAGTTTTATATAACAAGGAAAGTAATAATAATTGTAATAATAGACAGTCTAGGCCATTTAGACAATCAGCACCACCGCTAATGGACTCGGGTCCCCCGGGTATCCTGGCTGGCTGCTAACGTCTATAGAGTACGTAAACCGCAGTTGACATATAACAAATAATAATAAAAATAATAATTGAAAGTGCGAGTGATATTATACAAGCCTTGAGAGCATCTTCGAGCACTTGAAAATCAACCTTTTGGTGTGGCTTCGGGGTTTGTGTTGAATTCAGTTCATATAGTGTGCGTTATATAAATTTGACAAGCAGTTTTGAGGAGATGCCATCGATTCTTCTGTCCGGGAAATGCCCACCTACTCCAGCTAAAAGATACTCTATTCAAGTTTTCTGCGAACATTTGGAGTTGAGATTATATATTTCTTTCACTTAGATTTGTCTGAGCGCTGCAAGCTAGCACATGATATTACCTTCTGAATGCAACTGATTGTGTGAATGCTCAAAAAAAAAAAAAAAAAAATTGAGTTTCCGGGTTTTCTAATTTTGGATACGTGAATTGAGCTTGGGACCGGTATATACGCTACCGGTCTCAGACGTCATTGAACTTTGAAGTTTCACTCAGACTCACAGAAGCTCGGTCCCCACCTGTTGACATTGCAAGTCTTGAATGCATGTCTCAGGGACCGGCTGCCATGGCCGGCCAAGTTAACTTGAACATCGTGATATACATGTATACATTCACCTCGACCGCATGGGTCTGAAGCTCCTGCTCGCGACCCGACCTCCTTCACACGAACAAAGAGCATTGCACGCGACGAAGTGATCCCAAAATGATACAAAAATAAAAATAAAAAGTAAAAACTCGACCTGGTCGCTTCAAGCTCTTTGTGCTTGACAAAAAATTAATTTAGTCCACGCGCTTTTGCGACGCGTCTGCAGGAAAAGCAATGGGGGCTTTTGCCCAATTGGGACCACGCGTATATCGATGCATGTTTGAGGGGCGCCGGCAAGTTTAAATCAGCCCCTGAATACCCAATTGGGACTGTCTGCGCACAAAGTTACTACCATTTGGGATTTAAAGTCTGCCGCTTTGAACGCCCTTACCCACACAGACATAACCCTGGCAAGCGGCTTGACACGGCCGTTTGAAGACAGCAGAAGACGAGAAGATATATCTCACACGAGAGGGAACCAAAACTTCTCTTCCTCTTCTCTCGACCCATCGTATCGTCTTTCGCTCTTTCGCGTCTCTTTGCACCACCTTTACGAGCTGCAATTGCAAGGTCGCGCGGTGTCTTGATTGTTGGTTGTTTATCCACCTCTATCCGCTCTGCCGCCATCAAAACCTTGCGCGTGGGTTATCTCTTTGAAATTTTGCGACAGTTTTTTTTATCTTTTAAGTTCTCCCTAAATTAACGACAAAACTTCGCTCAACTACGCTCAGCATCTTGTTTCTCCGCGCTGTGACGACAATTTTCATGTCATTACCGCGCAGCCTTAGCGCAGCGCTGCTGCTCTACTTGGCATCCTACACGGCTGCGACCCCGTTACCGTCGTACCCGCTTTCTTTGCAATATCCACCTTTAATACAATACGGCAAGTCATACTCATATCAAATACCTTCGGATACTTTCACTTCGTCAGACAGTACCGACCTGGTATTTAATGCTACCGGTCTTCCAGACTGGTTGTCTTTTGATTCAGACACGCGAACATTTTCGGGCACGGCGCCGGCAGGTCCAGATACGGCCCAGAATAACGATCTATGGTTTCAGTTGAGTGCAACGGACTCTTCTGGGAGCCTGGCTGTAAATTCATCACTCACAGTCACTAATATTGATGTCACCACTCTCAACACAACCTACGACCTAACAACAGACCTGCAGAACTCAGGAAATGTTTCCAGCTCAAATAGCTTAATTCTCCACTCTAACGAACAATTTTCCATTCAGCTTTCTTCCGATGCGTTCAATTCATCATCTATTAGTCCCATCATCCAATATGTTTCGCTCTCTTCTTCCCATACCCCACTACCCATTTGGATTTCCTTCGACTCTGGCTCATTCACTTTTTCGGGACAGGCCCCTACTGTTAACTCCGAGATTGCTCCATCTGAAACATTTTCGTTTAAATTATTTGCCATTCAGGTGACAGGATCTTCCAGTGTGGCTTTGGACTTCAGTATCCAAGTCGGCGCTCATCAGTTTTCTACTAATGTGACTACGGTTAATGAGCATGTATCTCCAGGCGATTCTTTTAGTTACAAACTGCCTTTCGATGAGATGTTCCTTGATGGCGTTGCTGTTACTTCTTCGAATATCGCCAATGTTTCGACCTCAAGCAGTTGGTTGGCAGTTGATGATTCTAAAACCTCCCTTAAAGGCACAGTTCCAAACGACTTTGAAGGTGGTAATTGTATTGTGACTGTAACAAGTACTTACAGTGATTCCATTGACATTTTAATGGCTTTTTCGGTGAACAATACGAACAGCACTAATTCGGATAGCTCTGTGTTTCTAAAAAGCTCGCTCTCCTCAACAAATGCTACTATTGGAAAATATTTCTCGTATACTCTACCTAGTGATACAGTAAACGCGACAAATGTTAACGTAAGTTCTTCATTCGACCCAGAAGAGCCTTGGCTATCATTCAGCCAAAATAATATGACATTGAGCGGCTCTGTTCCCGACACTTTCAATGAAACAAAAGTAACACTAACGAATGATAATGATGACAATGACAAGATTGAGTTCACTATCAAAGCTATTGAAGGTTCAACTTCTAGCTCATCCACATCTACTTCCAGCTCTACTGCTTCGTCCTCGCCATCATCCCCCTCATCATCAGGTTCAAACTCCGGCTCTGGTATTTCAAATAAAACAATTGCCATTATTTGTGGTGCTGTCATTCCTGTGGTAGTACTCCTTGCTCTTCTAATTTTGTTCTTGTGCTGCCGTCGCCGTAAGAAGGTGCCAAGATCTATATCTCGACCCATTCTTCCTGAAGACGAAGAGAAAGAAAATCATTCTGTTATCACGGTTCAAAAGACCAGCCGCGAGTTGGAAAAACCTCCTGGCATCCTCACCAACCCTGCCTACCGAAGCAGTACAGAGAAACTTCACGAATCATATGTGTCATCCGTTTACACACCTACTTCGGGGAATTTCTCTTCACCAGGCCGAGTCACGGAGATCAACATGTACAAGCTAGATAACCCAAAAAGTGGATTATTTGATTTCCAGGCCTCTCCAATCAGTTTCTTTTCGGAGGGCGAAAGTGAGGGTACACACGTCGATGATCACATGGAAGATACAAAACGGAACATCTTTGGAGATCTCGATTCCTACCAATTAGACCCCAAGTCCGGTTCTCCAGTGGCTACAGGTACCTCGCTCGGCGCCACCTATGCCACAGCATCCGAGCAGCAAGCATTAAATTCGCTCAAGTACGATGTACCAGCAATCCCACCTCGGGCTGCTATTCGAGGCGGCGAAGCAATCGAAGCACAACCTGAAGGACAGCCGCGTAACTCTTGGCGGCAGACTAATCAATCAGAAAAACGATGGCACCCGCGAGCCCCAGGAGGATCGGTGGCCTCTATCAGTCCAGATGAAATCCCAAGCGTACGCTTGGTTAGGGCTGAATCATCGCAAAGCGCTCAGATGCCCCGTGAAAACTCGTCTCCTATCCTACGCACCCTCACTAGCGGTCTGTCAAATTACTCAAACAGTGATAATCAGAGTGGACACACTTCAAACTCTGCATCAATAGGGTCATACTCGTCGTCAGAATCAGAGACGGGATATCACTACGGGCCAACCGTCCCTTATACCAATACGTCAAATTTAGGAGCTATAGCTGAGTCTCCACACATCGGCTCTGTTGCAACACCAACAGTGAAGCACACTGAAAACACAAACTTCACGATAGAGAGCACTGATGATTTGAACGACGTGTATAGGACAGCAAGCTCAGGGGATGATTACTTGGATGCAGAATCAAGCGATGGTGAAATCATTCAACCACGGATAAACTCTCGAGGTGAATGGGAATGGGAACAGGTTGCTGGCTCTACAGCCCCAATAATGTTTGGTCAGGCGATTGACTCCCCGGTCGACAGTAGAAGCAACTACGGCGTTGACGGTGATTCTCGCAGCAAACCAAACGCTATTGGGCCAGCCAGATCGACAAGTACCATCCGCCAAACGCTTGAACGAAAAACAAGTACCAAACTGGTGTCTTTCACCAAGGAGCGGTCGACCAGCATCAGCAATGCGTCCGCTAAACAGGGTGGCTTAAAGTCAGTCAGCAACGGAGGTCTTGGCAGCTATCAAAGCGTGTCTGCAGAGCTTTCATTCATTTAGTATTACCTTAGTATTTTCAAGTTGTTTGATGTAAATTTTAATGCATAGTTTATGATTTGGCGTTCGTTAAAATTCAGATGTTCCCACTTGATCATCCCAAATACGACAGACGTAGTTTGTTGAACAAACGTCATAGTAATAAAACGGGTTGAGTCAGCACTGACGAAGAGACAACGGACACGATTTCTTTCTTGAGTCCCGCAGAACAGCAATTTCACATTCTTCACTTTCTCGTTCAATAACCCTCAATTTCGCCAGTTAGTACGCTCGCCACAACGAAAGGAACAGAATAGTCCACGACACAATCTCTACAAGGCCTTTGCGGAATTGGACGCGTGTGCTTGAATTCGAAAGCAAGCCTTTGTAATCGAGCAAAACCCTCATCCTATTTCTGCTTCTTCGTCTACTGATAAAAATAATGGGGTTCCGATTGCATATAGATACTTCTTCACGCTTGGTGTCCCTACTGACGGCACTTTTGGTGGGCCTGCTGAGCAGCGAGGCTCTGGCCCAATCGTTAAAATCGGCCGCGGATTTTTACGTTCGCTCTCTGCCAGGGTTGGAGGAATATAAATCCTACGTCCCTTTGATGCATGCTGGGTATGCTCACCTCTGAACTTTCGGTTGTTGGCTAACAATTGTAGCCATATTCCAGTAAAACCAGAACACAATGGTAACTTGTTTTTCTGGCACTTCCACAGTGAGCTTACAATCACGAGTGTGGAAAAAACAGTGAGTTGGGTCAAGCTTTCGTGATTTGAGGACTAATGATTAGATCATATGGCTAAATGGCGGCCCGGGATGCTCGTCCATGGATGGAGCGCTGATGGAAATAGGCCCTTTTAGAGTGAAAGAAGATAAACTCCTTAGGAACGAGGGAGCTTGGAATAAATACGCCAATCTATTGTTTGTTGATCAACCAATTGGAGTAGGTTTTAGCATCTCAGATACCGACTCATATATTCATGAATTACCAGAGATGGCAGAGGATATGATTACGTTCCTAGACAATTATTTTACCATATTTCCGGAACAGCAGCGACACGAAATATACATAGCTGGCGAGAGCTACGCAGGACAATATATTCCTTACTTGGCCGATGCTATCAACAAGCGGAACAAGAACCTTACAGATCACCCAGAGTTAAGCGGCGATTTATCACACATTAACTTGAAGGGTCTGTTGATTGGAAATGGGTGGATTGATCCGGCTACTCAGTATTTGTCGTACGTTCCGTTTGCGTATCAATCGGGTCTTGTAAAGCACGGCAGTGATATTGCAGCAGCCATTGAGCAAAAACAGAGAGAATGCGTTCAGTCTCTGTCGAAATTGCCAAGCATTACAATCAACAACCAGGAGTGTGATATGGTCCTAGACACACTGCTTCAAGAACTATTTCAAGCTACGAAACTCAAGAACACAGATTCCAGGGCCTGTGTTAACATTTATGATGTCCGCCTTACAGATACTTTCTCATCGTGCGGCATGAATTGGCCTCCCGATTTGATGCAAGTCACACCATTTCTGCGAAGACCTGAAGTGCTTACCGCGCTCAATATTGGAAAAGAGGAACAGGTCATTTGGAAGGAGTGCTCCGGGCCCGTAGGCCAAGCGTTCAAGGCGAAGAACTCGGTGCCATCAAATACATTAATCCCCGGTATCATTGCGAGCGGCGTTGAAGTGCTCATGTTTAACGGCGACCAGGACTTGATTTGCAACCATGTCGGCAATTCCAAGCTGATCCAAGCATTGTCATGGGGTGGCGACCACACAACTGGCCGCCCTCCAAGTAAAGGCGAGCGAGGAGGATTCAAGACTGAGCTAGGTGAAGTTGAGGAGAACTGGTACGTCAACGGGACTGTGGCTGGTACTTTCCAGAGTGGTCGCAATCTGACATACGTCAAAATTTTCAATGCGTCGCACATGGTCCCGTTCGACGTTCCTGAAGTCTCGCAAGTGCTCTTGAATCAGTTTATTGGCATCCCTGGCTTTGATAAGGAAAGCCAGAGTTTCACAGGAAACCCCGAGGATGGCAGCAACAATAAACCCTCTACGGGAGAAGATAAGAACGGGGATTCCGAGCCAAGTGCTGCTGACAAAGAAATTGAAGATGCAACATGGAAAGCTTACTACCGCGCTGGTGCCGTCGCCCTTGTTGTGGTTGTCCTGCTCACTGCCGGTCTCGTCATATTTGTATGGCGCAACCGGCGTTTAATGCATCGTGCTATGCTCCTAAACGAAAGCAGACCTCGTGGCGTACACTACGAGGACGGCTCACGCTCTGGAGATAGCATCGATGGCTTTGATGATGATGGAGATAGGCCCGCAGGTTTCTTGACCTCTCTTTTCGCTGGTATGTCTAGATGGAATATGCCCCATCATCGTCGCTCGCTTAGCAGAGGCAACAAATACTACGTCGCTGGAAGCGCAGCAGGACTGGGGGCAGCGGGTGGCGCAGCGGTACCTCTGACGACATTTGACAAGAGGGATTCGCTGGATAACATGTTGGACTCAGACGATGAAGAGGAGGGCCTCGCGATGGGTGTAGGATCAGCCAGCACACCTTACAGTGATTTTGAAAACGAAGAAAGCGATGTACCTGAACTTGTGATTGAACGACCCGCGAACTTATAGGTTAGAGTGGAATAATATAAGAAAAGAAAAAGAAAAAGGTTTGCTATATTAGCTAGAATCATATTTATGTCTCGTCAAGTTGTCACTTATTAACTTATGATAGGGAAATTTTTATCAAAGTTTTTTTTCTAACTCATGATCCAAAATAAAGAATATTGTGCTCTGGAACCTCCAGGTCTAGGTGTCAGTTTGGTTTATATTAGGGAAAAGGATTCAGGACTGACTGAGCTCCAATGTTATTTTGAGATGCAATCTTTTATTATACTCATGCTTATGCTGCGTAAAAAAAATGAATATACCGTTGTCATAGCATTTGCAACAAAACTCAAAGTCTTTTGAGCTTTCTGAAGCACTCCATACCATACAGGGACATGAATTTTTAACCGTGGTAATAGGTGATGGAACCTGCGAGTTGAAATAGGGTTTTCTAATTAAGGATTAGTAAAAACAAAAATTAAATACAGAGCAAAATTACGTAACTATCTCAGTGGGCTTTAGTAATTTATTAGCCTAGCTTTTTCCACTGTGGCATATAATACAAGGATATCTTTTATTAATATTCTTGGTTGTAAGCTTCGTCAGCCCAGCCTACTGCTCCCTCTTTCCTCTATAGTTTTTATCATTTCAAGTTACTGGAATACAAGAACGTAGTAAATAGAAGTAAACTATATTTTGTTTTTAGATTATCTTATGTACTGAATTTTGTGTTCTTTCTTGACGTCAATAGAAGAAAATAAAAAGAAGGGTGTTTCACACTAGGGAAGTCAATTAGGAACCACAAGTATGTTAGCAAGCTGACCCCAATGTGATGTATTTGGTATCCCATTACAAGTTGGATCAACTAGTGTAAAAAAGCTATCGCTAAATGCCACAACTCGAGAAGGATTTATATTTGCATTGCAAGAAAGGTCAGCTCAAGAGATGGGCTCGTTTCATGAAATGTCTGCTTCTACAAGTTTATACACTCATGTGCTTGTACACCATTTTTCAATTCTTAGTTTCAAGCTGTGCCCTTGAACCGATGACGCGTATGCTATTCGATAAAAGATTTAGAACTTGACGTAAAGATACAAAGATACGAAAATATCAATTGATCATTGTGCAAGATGGTGCGGGAGAAGCGCCACGTACATAATTATTCATTTATAAATTCGAAAATTTTGTGATATCATATTGATGATTCTGAAACAAGCGTATATAAAATAACAATTTAGCCTCTAGGGTAAAATAGTACTATTTGCGTACCCAAACATTGGGCTGCCCACAAAATGCGCGCGTCCCAACACACGGTATCGATGCGGGTCCCATACTCGTCAGTTTACATATCTTGGTAAGAGTTCAGTCGACATTTGAACTTTGAATGAGTGTACAGTATATGTGTACAGTTCATGTAGTGCTGAAATCGAGCGAAATGCAGCCCCTGCTTGATGAAAATGTCTCAAGCGTGTGCGAAATCACCTGCTGCCAATAGCAGTATTCTTCCATGAGCAAGCTGAAGTTAACGGTTCTCAACTGACTGTGTGGCATTGAATTCAATGCTTACTGTCTGCACCTAAATCCTATATTAGCTTAGTGCTTACATTTCATATACCCCCTTGGGGTCCACAGATGCTTTGGAATATTGGCTGTGAAGCTCATAATAACTTTGGTCACAAACTATGCCAGCCATTTTGAAGAACACACTTCAAGTTAATTAACTTTATCATTATTAACTCTAGATGACAATTTCGTCCAGCCGCACATTTTTTTCTTCATCCACCTCGCAAAGCCACAAATCGAATTTCTCCAGATTCATCCACGGCGGAGCTGAAACTGCCCCTTCCAGAGTTTGCTGCGTGTCAGAATTGCCAGTCAAGATAGCTGATGGCGCTACTGCAAAGGGACGCTTATCCGAAAAAGACGTCCCACCCACTTGCTCCAATCTGGCGGAGGCTTAGGCCATTGGCCATCGAGCTGTCGATGGGCAATTATAAGCTGTCTAGCTGATGCGGCATGACGCTGCCGCTGCCCGCATCTACACACACATGTAATTTCGGAACACAGTATTCGATATAAAGACCCAAATGTTTAGACTGGAGGGCTCCCAGCCGACAGCATTGACATTTTGAATTGCTCGACACCTTGCCACGCTCTTCTCGCTTAACTTGACTGGCTGGCGACGATGAATACATCGGGATAAATGTGCTCCTTGAATTGCCATGGGCACTTATTTCAGCATGAAAAATGCATCAAGGCAGAAGCTCGCAGCACTGGCACTGAGAGAAGTCCGGTACATGCAAGATACCGCAGCATCAAGCGTTCCTGGGGCTTGTCCCTTTTAGGCCTGAACAATGAAATTTTTCACAACTTCTCTATAAATAATTAACCAGCTTGCGCCAGCTCCAAAATTACTTCTCAAAAAGTATGGGATAATGAAGAAAGAACTGCCAACTGTACCCTTTTTCACGGAATGAGACCTTTCGGAATGGCCTTTATTTGTTTCAAACTTGCAGAAAACACGGCCCAGATATCGTCACTGTCGGTGTCGACGATGTATATAAAGATGGCCGAGCTCCTTCTTGCAGTCCGTCTCTTCATCCTAATAGTCGCAGTTTACACAATGCGTTCTTCTTTCACCCTAGTGCTTTCCGCGGCCCTCGCAGCCTTGGGCGTTTTTGCGGACCGCGGTTACTTAGTTGAACTAAATTCCAAAGAAACTTTCGATTCGTTCTACGCTCGCCTCACCTCTGATGGGGTCACTGCATCTCCTAAATTGAACATTACCTCTCCTATATTTACCGGTCTTTCTTTTCAATTTCTTTCTAAGGTTCCTGTGGAGTATAATTTGCCTACCGACTATCTTTCATCCCTCTCGTCTGTTATTAACTTTTGGCCTATTGATGTGGTATCTACTAAAAACAACGAGACTGTGTCCACATCACCTTCCGGCAAATCGAAGCGATCACAATATCAGCGCCGTGATTCCACTACTACTTCTTCTTCAGTTCCTTTGATTTCGGGTTCCCCATGGTCTGCTGTTCACAACATGACTGGAGTTAACGACGTCCATGCCAAAGGTATAACTGGATCCAACGTTGTAATTGCAGTTCTGGATTCGGGTATTGATTATAACCATCCAGCTCTTGGAGGAGGATTTGGAGCTGGCTTCAAGGTTAAAGGCGGTTACGATTTTATTGGAAGCAATCCCACTTATGCCTCTGGATACAAACCTGATAACGATCCTATGGATGAAGTTGGGCATGGAACAGAGGCAGCTGGAGTCGCAGCTGGAAAGAGCTCCCAATACCTAGGCGTCGCTCCAGACGCTAAGATTCTAGCGTACCGCATCTTTCAACAAGATACAAACATCTACCTTACAAACGATGTTGTTATTTCTGCCATGACCCGTGCTTATGATGATGGAGCCGATGTCATCTCTTTGTCGCTTGGAGGAGGATTTCCTTACAAAAGTAACCCCATTGGTGTCGTTGCAGACAGACTGGTGGATAATGGTGTCATCGTTTCGATTGCTGCAGGTAACTCTGGACGCTTAGGCACTTACTACGCTTCCTATGGAGGAGGCGGCGGTAGCTCGGTTGCTGTTGGCGCAGTTGAAAACACCTATGTGACTACATGGCCCGCGGTTGCCAACACCACTTCCGGCGTTTCTCAAGAGTTTGCGTACTTGTCTACGAACGGTTCAAACTTTCCTCTCACCGGGAACTTTCAGGCTGACTACATTTCAATCTCTGCTTGTTCAGTTACTTCTAGTGATCGACCTTCCTCGAACTCCTCTGTCCTCTTTATTACTAGAGATACTGCTTGCACCGACGCTGTGCAGTTTGATAATGTGAAAAATCTTGGATACAAATATGCATTCCTTGTCAATGGTCCTTCAAACACTATGCTGTATAGTTTCACTGTCACTTACACTAGTACCCTTTTGGCTGGAGCGTTTGTCGACAACAGCTTTGCAAGTTGGTTGAGTAGCAATGTCGGTGGAGGCAAGACCTTCACCATTTCTCTGAATACAGACAACCCACCCCGCTCCATTATAAGTACCTTTGCTGGTTCTTCGCTACCTAACAGAATCTCCATGTGGGGTCCTACCGATGAAAACTACTTTTTCCCTTCGATTTCTACTCCTGCTGGTAATGTCCTGGCACCTGCACTCGGAGGTGGTTACATTGTTGTGTCAGGTACAAGTTTCGCTGCACCATACCTGGCTGGATGTGCCGCACTCTATCTTAACAGCAGGGGTATTTCTCGATCTCTTGGTAACTCATACACTGGTATTGCCGCTGAATTCAACAGCAAACTTATTTCCACGGCTACTACTTTGGATCTTTATGATGGGTCTCAGCATGTCACTGGCGTCCAAGCTCCCTTGATCCAACAGGGCGCAGGGCTGGTTAATGCCGTCAAACTAACTCAGTATTCTGTGTCTCTCCTATCAAGCCCATACATCAGTCTCAACGATACACAGTTTCGCAGCGCAATTCAAAAAATCAAGATCAAGAACTCCAGCAACAAAAGGCTCACCTACTCAGCTAAGCATATTCCTGGTACAACTGTAACGGCTATTTCCAATGGCGTGCCTAACACTTATTTCCCTCCTTACAACACAGATTCAACGGCCAGTATTGTCATGACGCCATCTACTTGGGTTCTTACGCCTGGAGGATCTACTACTATTTACGCATATTTTTCTTTACCAGCCAAGACGAGCGACAGTGTTGTATATGAGGGCAAGATTCAAATTACAGTCAGCAATGGCGAGGTAATCAGTGTTCCATACATGGGCGTCCAGCAGGTTACCAGTAATATCTCTCCCATTTCAGGCAGCAGCATGCCCATTCTTCGTGTGACGAGCTCTGGCCTGACCGCTCAAACCGCACCTATCAGTTCTTTCAACTATGGAAATGGCGATTATCCATATTTGAGCCCCACCCTTACTTATGGCACTACGGAATTTTCTGTTGATATCGTCAACCCTGCCTACAGCATTAGTAACGATTTCACACCGGATCCTGTCAAGGGCAGCAGAAACTTTGTTGGATTTGCGGGTGCGCCTGATGATGATACTGGTCCTTTGGAGTTCCCTCAGTACTTTATTGGAAGAATCCCAGCTGGTTTGACTTTCCCTGTCATGACTTTTACAGATGGCTCGACCATCCCTGCTGGCAGCTACAAATTTTTGGTACGCGCCCTCAAGCCTTTTAGCAACAGAAATAAAAAAAGTAGCTGGCAGTTCTTCTTGACTGATACAGTGACCATCGCACATTGAAACTTCCAATCAAGGCGTGGTTCTATAGGACATTGTGTTGCTAGATAATGATTTCAACATGCAGTATCATTTAATTAATAAAATAATCACAATTTAGGAACTATTTAAAAGCTTTATCACCAGAAATCCACCTGTTGACCATGTCTAAAGCATGTTCAGGTTGGTCATAAGGAACCATATGGCCAGCGTCATAAACTCGTAAGAATGTCAGGCCGTCAGCATTCTTGACTTCACCAGCAGGCACTCCATCAACGGTCCAGCTGCGTGTATCAGCCTCGAGATAATTCTCCTGGCCGCTCCACTCGAGCGCGTTAAGCCACATTGTTTGACCCACCCAGTTGCAAATGAAATCTTTATCACCCGCGTAAATAAGGACAGGAAGACCAGATTCCAGTAGATCAGCGACATCGCGATGGAAGGGACGACTATTGTCGCCAGTAAACGTGAACGAGTTGTAAACAGAGTTACTGCAGCCCTCGAACTTTGTAACTTCGGAGCCAAGAATTTCCAGCACTTCGGGCTGATTAAGGTAGCTGTCCACATAGTCCAATCCAAGGTAGCATTCTCCGTCAGGATCGCTCTCACAGGGTCCTCTAATATCGTAAACGTTGAGGCCTGTCTTCATGTAAGGATCCATCAGAGTACCACAGTAGTAATCCGCTGGAATACATCTCAAAGGGGTTTGATGCTCGTAACAAGCCTTTGCAAGTGCTTGACAAGGATGCAGGTTTTTGTTGTAGTTGTCGCACGTTTTTTGATCCAATACGGCCTTGTATCCTCCCTTGCCACATGCCATTTCTTTATAAGCAGGAGCTTGGTGGTACACATCAGTCCAACCATTACCAATTAAAACAGAGCTCAGGTTGAAGTTTCTGTCCTCGTGACTAAGAATTTCAGTAGCGATTGCCGGAATATAGTGGCCAGCGTAGGACTCGCCAGAGATGTGAAATCCATTATTGTACTCGGGAAACTCTTCAAAAAACAAACTTAAAAGGGCATAAACATCCTTGCCGGCCGCTCGAGATGTACCAACCCTCTCCTCAGAATACGATAATCCTGTATTCACTGGCTGATCTAGGAAAAGAACTGAGGCATTATTGTTCCAAGCAAAAGAGTTCTCAAAAGGCTCAAGTTTTTTGGTTATACCAGCAGGTCCAAGCTCAAAAAGCAGCCCGGTCATGGACGAGCAGCCGGGGCCTCCGTTCAACCATAACAACAAGGGGTCGGTCTCGGGGTCGTTTCGGGACTCAAAAAACCAGACAAAAAGATGTTTTTTTCCTTCCTCGATATCCAGGTATCCCGAAAACTGTTTCACTCCTTCGTCTATACCTAGCGCATTAGGTGACTTCAATCTCAGGGTATGCTCGGGGAAGTCAAAGTCATTCTTGACAATTCTATCCCAAGTTGAGTCAGGACGACGCTGATGGGGAATAGGATCGCTGAAAAACTTGTGGGCTTTAGTCAATTCAGGACGCAGCGTTTCAATTTCCCGCCATTGCTGCTTGAGCTCCTCCGAAATGTTATCAATGTCGAGGTTCAAAGTCTTGGCCGTGCGAGTCAAAAATTCGGGTGTTTTGGAGCGGAAGCGATCCAGAATTTCTTTGGGAGCTCCCAAAAATGTTTGAAGAGAAACAGCATCAACAGCCGAAGCTGCTATGAATAAAGTAGAAGCGAGTGAAGAAAATTTCATGAGAGTTCGTGGTAGGTTAAAAGGTAGAGAGCAAAAGGCTTCGTAGATTTTATAAAAAGAAGTGGTGTGGAGATAAGGTATGGGTATAAGCAGTAAGTCATATTATAAGCATAATTCCAAAGAATGCTTTTCGACGCGGCAGTATGGAATTCACAGTATATGGAATATGAATCCGCCTTGGCCCCTCTGCTTATTCTGCATACATGTATGACATATCTACGAGCGGTGTCAATTGCTTAGTTTTCAGCTGTTACTTGTAAATCTATTGCGCTTGATGTCGCCTCTCCAAAAAACGAACGGCGGCAAGAACCGCGCGCATGATAACGAATTGGTTGCACCAGCCACGAACGGCACCAGCATTTGAAGCAGCGCCGTTAGCCTCTAGCCACATTCTTCAGATTGGCCAAGTGATGGGATTTTACAACGAGCATTCCCAGCCAATAGAGATGCGCACTGAAAACCAACGGCGCTGCGATTTTTTTAAACTGGTTTCACAACCCATAACAGTCCCCTACGGCACCATATCGGCTGGGCTGCACCTCATAATCATCCACTCATTTCACAAGATCTACATAGGCAGCAAAAAAAAAAATGCGCAAAGCCAGGCATATCAACACTCACTTCATTCTTTGATTTCAACCAGTTATTTTTCTTTTCACGAGTCATGAATGTGCACTTTGACTGTGTATTGCGACGTAGTCGATGGTGGAGCCAAAGCCAGCTTGAATGATTTTTGGGGTTTTTGGTTTTCAATGCCCAATCATAATTCATCACAATAGTTGCACGTGATATATTCTGGGTTAGGTTTTATGGTACTTACTCTTTTTTTTCATCTACAGAAATCCTATGGTATTTTCGCAAAAAACTCATC
>JAJMAG010000212.1:26807-41600 GCA_030564905.1 Geotrichum fermentans
TAAATAGTGAGCTTAACTCACTCCTTTTTAAACTCTTTAGCTTCGCCTCACTTGACCTTAGGGTCATTTTAATATACTATTCCTTTTCTCTTATTTTATCCTCTTATCCTTGCCAGGGCTCCAGGGTCGAGTCCTTGCTTATATGATCCGTCTTATCTCGCTACCATCTTCGTGAGGGCTCCAGGGTTGAGTCCTCACACAACATCTACAAGCGTCAGTGGTTTAGCGGTAAAATTCGACGTTGCCATCGTCGAGCCCCCGGTTCGACTCCGGGCTGACGCAAACAACTTGTGTTTTTGGTTCTTTCCTTGCCCTTTTTATATGCGGGAGAAGATTCAATTGAGTTGGAGGCCAGCGGAGGAGTGAGGAAGGAAGCGGTGTGTGATGTCTGTATACGTAAATAGATATATCTTTTAGCTTTAGTAAACGAAATGTAGTCGCTTAGATCATTGCTTGGCAGAAGTACGTACAGCATCTCCCTACACCACACACCAAGTGAAACCGTTATCGGTGAACCTTACGCTGTATATTACGTATCGTGCAAATCAGGACTTTCAAACCAAGCATCACGCAGTGTGGGGTAACGTGAATCCTGCGAAACATGTGCTGCGACGAATATGCTATACTTGTTGTCAAGCTGGCTGGATAAAAAAGTTTCCAGAGCTTTATCCCTATCCGTTACTTGAAAGTGGGAGGTTATGAAACCAGCAATTTTGCTACTTCGCGACTTGACTATGGCATTCTAGGATCAAGCCAATATACATGTATACACTTGAAATTTCTTGTTTAGTCCAACCAGGTGTTGTTCCAGGGCTTCAGCTTGAAGCTGACTTGAATAAGTGGAGTGGACGTGTTAGAACATGAGTGGACGTGTTAGAACATGACAGAGATACCGAGAATGATATGAAACGAAGGCTGGTATCTCAAACACTTAACATGTTGGAGCACCGCCCGCGCTTTATAGTTTGCTCGAGGATCAGGCGGGGGTTGAGAAAGACCTTCGCGACGACCAGGCTTGCTATAATCTGAGTTGAAATGTATAAAAGGAAGCCATCTTGCTCTGTACATCCCTCACAATCACAATTTCTAGCTCGATTCCAATTACAATATACCTTTTCCAAAAAAAAAAACCATATTTCGGATTATCAAACTAAAAGCAATTGACTCTCTTGTGTTTTTCTTTTACAATTAAACAATGACTGTCTACGACTCGTCCAACTCTGATTCATTCTCTACTTATCCTGTTGACAGTAAGTACACCGTCTATTATGTAGGTTCTTTTTTCCGGCCTTTTACTAACATGACGAGCGTATTATGTGGGTAAAACTCTGGATCCTTTAACAATCGTCACGAATGAACTACTCATGTGCATCATTTGCTAGAAACGGTGCGGGCCACCGAAGATAAATATGCAAATGTGTCTGTGTATCTCTGTGATTTCGCTTTTTGATGCTTGTATATTGTGCCTTTTTTACTTCTTGCTATTATTATTTTTGTTATATTCTCTATAACACAATCTTGACTAAATGAAATATATTTTGCCTTAATCGATATGAAGGCACTGGACTTGCTCAGGTTATTTGAAGCCCGGTCTTATATGAAACTTCAAGGGTTTTCCTAGGGACCCTATCTAAGAGATTCTGGTGGTTGGGTGCTGGTTTTTTTTTCATTGGTATGTTTTTGATTTTTTTTTGAATCCCTGTTCCTGTGGCTTGCATTATCACTTTCCCAATATGGAAAGGCCCTGCATTTTGCGTTTTATTTTTTTTTCAGATTTCAATATTGCTAACAACTGGTAAAACTTTTATATTCTATCAGACAATTAGTAGCCGTCTGAGATCTCCAAGGGTTCAAAGTTTGCTAAATATGCACATCTCAATGTTTTTTTTAAAAAAGTTCTTTTCAGATACTTGAAGCATTGAAGAAAGTACTTTGAAAAAAGGGGTTTAGTACGTGTCAATATGTAGATTTCAAATGTTGTGTGCAATGTCTAGAACATTAGATGTTCTATGTATTTAAGGTCACTTCATAGAAGGTTTGCAATGTTATGCTATTAATGAATTCTTGTTTGGTTCGTCTTGGTTGTGCCTTACTCGCTATCATCATCCTCCTCAGCTTCGATTCTTTCCAAGTAAAGAGCTTCCTGGCTTCCCCTTTCCACGTCCAAATTGTAGAAGAGCGCTAATGGAAAGACCATTAGAGCCAGTAGGAAATAAAATGTATACCTGATATCGTGTGTGCGGTCGACAATCAAGCCCGCGACTAATGGGCCAATCACAGAAGAACCTTTGTCGGTTACGCTGAAAAGTGAGAAAAAGGTAGATTCCTTGCCACGCGGAATAAGCATACTAAAGATACTTCGGCACAATGTGTTGAGCCCTCCAAGAGCAATTCCGTACCATACAGCGAGCACATACATTTCCCAAGGCGAACGCAGCCCCAGATGGGTTGTGTAGAAGCCTATAACGCCATAAAATGGAATCACGGCTGCAATGCACACTACAAAGGCCATGCCAGCAACAGGATTAGAGGTTCCTAGTCGGGGAACAATGTAGCGTGGGATGACGGTGGCCCCTACAATGCCACTGCACACAACCAGTATGCCAATGACTGCTAGTGATGGCGCGCTCATCTGGAATTCAGTGCGTGCAAATAAAATTGCTGCAGAATTAATTGTCATGGCAGCATCACTGACCATGAACCAGGCCAACAGGAAGATAGCTACATCTTTCATTTGGCGTGCTTCGCGGAACGTTGCGAAAAGAGTCTTCCAACCGTAGAGGATGTAGGCGTGTCCACCATTCGTTGCAAACATGAGGAATCGATGTACCTTGCGTTTAATTCGTGCCCAGGTCGTATGCTTAAGGGGACCATGCGATTTCTTAGGGGGTAATGGCGGGCCGGGCCGCGACCGCAGCAGGAGACTGACAGGAATTTGGAAAACGAGCCACCATAGGCCGACACAGAAGATGGCCAGTCGTAATGAAAGGCTAGAGCCACCAACCCAGAGGACGAGTAGCATGGAGCTGACTTGGACAAGTAGGGCAGCAAAATAGCCAATGGCAACACCTGTGCCGCTGACTTGTGAGGATATCTTTGAAGTAGTTGCAATTACGTCCGGATGGCTTGCTGGATCCCTTGGAGTTCTTGCTTCCAGCAACGGTGCCGATTCTCGCCTACTGCTTCCGTCGTGACCTTCGTTCTTCACTTTGGCGATGGCCTCAAGGGTATCTGGGTGTGTAGCCACTAGGACCGGCAAGAATGAGTTGCCGCATACTGAAACAGCGCCAAAGCAACTATTAGAAATAATGGCCAAGATCGCAGGAACTAGATAATGTGTAGAAGTGACAAACAAAAATCCACAAGTTGACAGTCCCCCCAGTACGCCGAACCAGACAATCAGCTTCTTTCTAAATTTGCCTCTATCCGCGGCTCCGCTCATACTAATGACCACAAGAGTTTGCACCAGCACACTTAGCGAAAACGTGTACAGAGCAAAGGAACTCGTGTCAATGTACCAACTGCCAAAGATTTCAACCACACACTGTGTGCCGCGGTTGGGGTCGCCAATGTCGCCGGGAGGAAGGAGGCTTGGGTCGTCAGGTTTGCCCAGGAAGAACATGGGGGCCAGACAGGGCATGTTGTGGTCGTCGAGGCGGACACCCTTTTCGCGAGCAAACTGTTCTAATAGGATTGGAACATAGGTGCCTACGGCGGAGACAATGAATGGTTCAGCAGCCCATGCGTATGCGTACCAGCCCCAGAGCTCCTGTTTGGTGGTGGCGATGGTTGTTTCTTCGGTGGGTGTCGGCTCAGCTGCCGGCAATGGCTCGTGAGAGTTCGCTATTGTGTCGTAGCCTCCTGTCTCCATGACTGTAAGTTATTATAGCGTCGAGTCAGTGACGGAGGGTCTTGGAGAAAATGAACGGAAGAAACTTTGCTAGCAAAAGAATCCCGGGTTGAAATACTATTGTTTGGTGATGGCACCGTTGGGAGTTTGCTGTTTGCTTATAATCAACGCACGTTTTCACTCTACAGATGTTCACCCTGAATACAACGTCCACCAGTGCGATTGGCATTCTACAATAATGCTAATCTTCTACATGATCCACAGAATTGCAACCCCTGAAGCGGAATCCTGAATGGGAATAAAATACAATTCTGTAAAAACAGCTCAACCTATGAATTATGCTACTACTTTCTCTCTCTTTTCTCTCATTCTCTCAAGCTAAACCAGTCCGGCGCAGAATTTTCAAGGTGAAGGGGTGTGAACCATGCCCATATGGGCGGTCGGATGGCCATTGTAATCGTAAAAGTATGGGTGAAAGAACGCACGAATAGCGCTGATGCGTCTCTTTACGTTATAAAAGAGCATCTGCAGAAGCAAGTCCGCCGCCCAGGCCTCAGAGTTGGGTAACTCCTGGTCAAGACACTCAGGCGTAGCCCACTTGGGAAACTTGGTCTTGTAGTTTGGCAACTCCTTGACACCAGGCCAGCTTTCCTCGTCGGGGGTGCCCAACAGTCGAAAGATTCGAAATAGTTGATCAATCTCCGAGTCACCAGGGAAGAGCGGTCTGCGAAGAATCATCTCTCCGAATATACATCCGATGGACCACATGTCGATGGCAGTAGTGTACTTTGTCTCGCCCATCAAAATCTCGGGAGCTCTGTACCAAAGGGTCACAATATCATGCTCGTAGTTTCTAAGAGGGAGGCCGATTGCACTGGCAAGGCCAAAGTCGGCAATTTTGAGATTTCCATCTCTGTCAATAAGCAAGTTTTGAGGTTTAAGATCACGGTGGATTATGCCATGGCGGTGGACATAGTCAGCGCCTTTGACTAGGTGGACCATGAACCGCTTGATCTTGCTCGGACTCAATGCGTATTTTTCCGTCGCTGTGTCCATGTATTGTCTCAAATCCATTTGGAAATACTCGGTAACGATGTAAAGTCTGGTCTCGATGGCAATAACGTCTAGTAACTCCAATATATAATCGTACTTCAATTCCTTCAAAGCGGCGATTTCGCGAAGCGCGGTATCAGGGAAACCCTCTTCCTCATCATCAAAACGAAGCTTCTTAATGGCGACTGTGCGACCTTTATTAAGGGTATCAAAAGCCCTATAGACCACCCCATAAGTGTCTAACAGTTAGACACAATTCACCTGCAAATGAAGTTATATTAATACCTTCGCCTATCTGTTCAACCTGCTTGTAGTTGGCAAGTTCCGGAACTTGAGACTTGACTGCCCTATTGTAAACGAACTCAGTTGTCATTGTTATTTTTTTTCTTGGTAGTGCTATGCGGAATGAATAGGTAAGATGAAACGAGGCCTCCGAATTTAAAGGAGGGGTGAAGTCAAAGGCGCCGTGATGGCAACCAGAGTATGTGAGGCATGTTGTGTGTTGCGAACATGCAGGATGTGCTGTTCGTCGTTGTGGTGAGCGAAAGAAACAGAAAGGAAGACTAGTTCCCCCGACAAGCCAAGGCGCCGAGAGGGCACCAACGAGTTGTCATATTTCCTCCCTGTGCGTATATTGGTCTTGATGTGATATGGTAGCATTTCACACTATCTATGAAGGGGTCAAAACATGTCCAAGTAAACTTCGTTCATTCGTATCTATGGACAGAGCTTCCATGTTGAGGTCTAGTTAACTATCTCGTCAAGTGCTCACATGGATAATTTGGTATTACGATAACATGGAATGTAACGCGTGTATTTAGTTAATCAGCGAGTTTTTGATAGTTGGCTGCTCCACCAAGGAATGTATCATACCCGTTTTAGATTGAAATAACTCTGGGCAGCTACATAGTTGGGATGCTGATATGACCTGCCTGTGATGGAGATCTGGCCTCCAACAGTCATGAGTGCGTTTGGCACTGCCATGATCTCGATATTGATTTTCCTATTCCGTGGGGTCCGAATACGTGTATGCATTTAGTGAAGTGAAGATATTTAGGAGGTGAATTCCTTTTGCTTCAGACTTGGATTTAGATAACTAGAAATAATACCTTCCATGCATTGAGAGCTTTGCCGGATTCCGGCGACTGTTCAGAGAGTCGCGTGAGACAAGTGCTAATGTTTAGTTGCTGGAAGTCGAAACTGACGGCGAAGCAAGAGCTATTTAACAGGAGACGGGGATTCGCACTGAGCAGCGATCTTTCTGCGAAATAATCTACAAGACGGCGGGTGTGGGCTTCTATCGCCGGAGAGTGCGTGATTATAAAGTTCATGGGTATGGCGCCGTCCACCTTCTGGCTCAAGGCTCGCAGGGAGTCGCGGAGGCCACTCATGAATTTCCAGGTGCAGCGAGTTCTCTATCAATATGCATTTCGTACGTGTTGAAACGCTTCCTGGGGGATTCACGTGCACGTTAACTCCCAACGTATGTTGCCTAGCAGCAGCGATAAGCACGAAGGCCAAGCTCTTCCCCAGAACGCGAATTTACCCCGATGGGAGACGCCTGTGCAATCGCTGCTCGGGTAGGCATGCAATTCTCATTAGTAGTCCCGCGTAGGAACTCGTATTTTATACAATTTGTTATTTTCATCCTTATATCAAACTAAATTTTTGCGATTTCAAACTATTCCTGAATGACGTCTTCACTAGCCTTCTAGTAACCTTCTTACTAGCCTTTTTACTGATACTCTCCTTTCTCACTAGCCTTCGCTCCAGCCCCTCCAGCGCTTGTGGTGGCGCTGGGTGCAGTGCTTTACATTGTGCGTTCACCGGGGGCTGCACAGCGCATTGGGGGCGGTGGATAGCCCATGAAAACGCAAAGCGCCGCATCGTTTACGGAAACCAAAAAAACGGCATCGATCGAGACCAGCAAGTCTTTCGGTGGGGGGTATCTGACGCGGAGATGGGAACATTTGAACCTTGTCGTGTAAATTCCCAATGTACTGCCTGCCAAATTGTGCGCACATGTAATATTGGCGCTGTATTGCACCATAATCTGTGATAATACGAATACGCACAACACATGGCACAATACCAAACACAAACACTAGTTTTCACTTTCCGCTTGCAATTCTAGTAAACAGAGTTTCTCAGTATAAAATGAGCAGGAGTCTCAGAAAAATTAAAGTGTTCGCCTCGAAAAGATGGAAGGAGATCACCAACAAAGCACCGTAATCCAACTATCATACACGTAAAGTTCTGCAGGATTGTCTACAAGCACTATCTATCTCTCTATCTATTATCATAATCATGTAGCAGCACTAATCGATACTTGGGCCTGCTCTAACCTCCCACTTCAGGCGAAAACGGCCGTCGCCGATATCTCTCCTCCTTCGCGCATTCCTCGTGGAAATTTACTGAACGATCGTAATTTACTGAACGTCTGCAAACGTAGATAGAACGCGAGCTTCCCAGACACTGCAAATGGAATTATTTGAGCCATTTCAGCAAGAGCTAGCATCTCCAGCAATTAATGGTCTCCGCACCATCCCGGGCCCCTTACGACCCAGATGCCCACAAACATGTGGAATTGCAAATATCCTCGCAGCTCGAACGATCAGCATTTTGCACCAACCACAGAAGCGCGCGCTGGAAAATTCCAAAGTTGCTACAGCTTTGTCTGGGGTACTGAACCTCCATCGGTACTAACGTAGGATGTGGTGCCTGAGCCTAGTGGCGTCATCGAGGCATGTCGTTTCGCAATCTAAACTTTGTGCTAAATCGAGCCCCCGAGATCCGTAAAATCTGATCTTGACAAAGATTGATAACAGCAAGCCTCCTTCGCCATTGCCACATGCCACCAGCCGTCAATTAGCCTCCCCGGGAATTAGACAAAAATCTATAAAAGGAGGCTAGTGTCTTCGCTGAAATTTCTTGATCCCCTCTCTCCATCCAAATTGTTCCTAGCTCTTCATCTTTTTTGATAATACCATCATGGCTCCTATTGCAACTTCTCAGCACTCTCAAACAGTCAATGCCCCTTCCAAAGCCACAAAGACAATCTTTAGTGGCACACTCGACTTTGCAAGCCTAAAGCTCACTCAAGAGGAGCTTAAGCACGAAGATGAGACATATGAGTACAACTACCTCAAGCCTGTCTTTCCTGACATTAAGTGGGCTCCCCTCGAAGTCTTCGAGACCTCTGACAAGGGCTTACTGGCAGACAAGTCCAACAACTTTGCAAACCTCTTCCGTGATGCGACTCATGTCACTCATCTTACGCCAAAGATTGGCACTGAGATTGTTGGAGTGAAACTTGCCGATCTCGATGAGACACAGAAGAACGAGCTCGCACTTCTGATCTCAACTCGCGTCGTGGTGTTCTTCAAGGATCAAAAGGACTTTGACATTAATCAGCAGCTCGACCTCGGACGCTACTGGGGCAAACTTCACAAGCACGCAACCACTTCTCTTCCTCAAGCATGGAAGGAGCAAGATCTTGAAGAAGTCCACGTTATTTGGGCAGACGAAGTCCGCAAGCCCTACACTGCTTTCCCTAGTACCTATCTTTGGCACACAGATGTCACGTACGAGCTGCAACCACCTAGTTACACCACTCTCAAGGTCCTCAAGGGCCCTGCCAGCGGCGGTGACACTCTTTGGATCAGCGGATACGCCCTCTATGACATGCTCTCTCCTTATCTTCAGCAGTATCTTGAGGGCCGTACCGCATTGCACAGTGCTGTTGAGCAGGCAGGCGACTCCATGCGCATAGGCAGAACGGTTCGTCGTGATCCTATAGTTTCGGAGCACCCCATCATCCGTACTCACCCCGTCACAGGATACAAGTCTGTATTTGTCAACCCAGGTTTCACGCGGGCCATTGTTGGCATTCCTAAGGGCGAGAGCGATGCTATTCTCAACTACCTTTTCGAGCTGATTGCAACCTCCCAAGATGCTACCGTTCGATTCAAATGGGCCGAGCAAGATGTTGCTCTGTGGGACAACAGAGTTTCGGTGCACACCGCTTCCTATGGATTCTACCCTGAGCGCCGACACGCTGTGCGTGTCACCACTCACGGAGAGGTGCCATACTATGACTCCAAGGGCACCAGCCAGCAGGCTGAGATCGACGCACAAATAGGTTTGGTGCGTGATCTGGACGGCAGCAAGGGCGGCAATTACAACGACTAAAAGCGTTGTGTGTGTTTTTGTAATGAGCTCGCTAGTCCATTGAGCTGATTGATGAGCATTGATGATATTTAAGGTAGTTGCATGTAATGAATTGAATTTTGGTATGAATGTAAGTGGAATCGAGAGAGCTTTGAAATTTCTGTGAGCATGACTTGGAAAAATCCTTTCATTTCGTTATTTCTGCTTTTCGCAGTAGGAGTTTAGTGATTGACATACTGAGCCGTAGACACTTATGAAATTCAATATCATGAGAGTTTCTTTCTGAGCACTGTAAACATTTGAACTTCAAAGAATTGGCTGAAGCTCTCGACAACCGTTGAACCCAAGACAGCTCTGAAAGCTAGGCTCAAATATACACGCAATTGCTGAAGATATCCAGCATGAGTTACTTCACGCGTGTATATTCTGGCACAAAATACATATATTACGCTGACTAACACTTATTACTTAACTCTTAGTCAGAAGTACTTTTTGCGTACTGTAGGTACAGTATACGTAGTCAATCTTTAAACGCGACAAACCACTTCTCCACACATAGCCAGCATAAGTGCACCTATCGTGTAAAGATACTATCGGATTCTTCTTTTTTTCCCTCCAGCAATTGTCAATAAATCCTTCGCTTTCTCTAACAGCATTCTTGTCATATCTCACATATTCCACTTCTTCCTACTAAGGCAAGTTTTCCTAAAGTATCTGTACGAAACCATTTTCTTCATCTTGCTAAGTGCTTATGGCAGCGACGCGTCGCCGGGGCTGCCATTGAAACACGATTTGAAGCTTTCAAAATGTGAAAGACTCCATCTGTGCACTTTTTTCTAACATGTGGTTTTAGATCTTATATATATCAGCATGACTAGTCGCGATTACGGTTGGGACGGCGTTGGCGAGGCCGATACCAACTCGCCGAAATCCAGCCTTTCCATTGACGTCACGCCCATTGATCCCAGCTTTGCGCAGGGCTCGTCTGACGATGCGGCCAACTTTTCAAGCGATCAGGTCGCGCAGGCCGTTGCTAAAGCCCAACAGGTGGCGCAGGCCGCCGTCATCGACGAACACCACCAGCAGCACCCTCATACGCCTCAACCCCACGACGGCGACAACGGCACCTCAGACGATATGGGTGTCCCGTTGACGAATAGCCAGGGCCGTGCGTTGTCAACAAGCCGTCGCGCATACCAAAATAGACAGGCGCAGCGTGCGTTTCGGCAGCGCAAGGATATGTATATTAAGGATTTGGAAGCGAAGGTAAATGAGCTGAATAAAAGTAAGGATGTCATGGCCGAACTCCGGAAAGAAAATCTACAACTAAGAGACTACATTCTGGCGTTGCAATCTAGGTTGATCGAACACCCGAGCGGCATGCCAACTCCACCAGCGGTGTATTCTCCGACTGATGTATATGACTCTCAAAAGCGCAAGTAGCTCTTGGAGAAGTAAATTAACTTTATGTTTTGGTTTATGTTTTAAAAGTACGCATGTTATTATTATTGTTAATTATGGAGTATTTGTTCCTGAAATATTAATGAGTTTGTTTATATTACTGTTGATATGATCCAGAGCTCTGCCCAGCGGTGGGAGGGAGACCGCCTCCTCGATGAGGCAACGGTGGAGTAGCTACTGATGCCGGAGGTGTACCGCTGTTTGCTCTTGGTGGTAATGTAGGAGCAGCACCCGGCTTGGGCTTTGCCATTGACGTTGATGGCTTCGACGTTGGTAGGGGTGACGGCGACTCAGTATGCAACAAGCGTTGCTCGTCCAATTCCCCTCCTTGCTCCTCTTCGCTTGGAGTCGTTTTGGCTCTTCCCCAGCCAAACCAAGGCTTCTTCTTTGCCCCCGTAGTTGGATCAAGAACATACATTCCTTTGGCCACGTTCTTTTTTGCCCTCTTCTTCAAAAAATGTTCCAGAATGAGCGAATTTCTGCTGTTCGCCTTATACAATGCGCCCATGACGATACCGACGACAGGAGTGAACCCCAGCGCAAAGTCGACGGTAATGTTCGTCATCATTTTGCTGACGACGAAAGGCGGTAGGCCATCATCCACAGTCTGTGCTAGGCGTACAAGTTTGAGTGCCATGTATAAATTGATCACATCGCCAATGACTGGCAAGATACCAATGACGGCCGACCAGCCAAGCCTTAGTCCACACATGCTGAAAAGCATATCAAGACGCCACGCTTTGTGAGTTACTCGTTTCAGCACTTTGGCGTCATTCTTAGACAGTCCCTCGGATGGTGGGTCTTTCCAAACGCGCTTGGTCTTAGTTTTGCCGTTCTTTTTTGTGACTTGGACCTGTTGTTTATCAAAACCTGTTAGCCCTACCTGCCAGATTGGCAAAAAAAGCGAATTGGCACCTAGTGAATATCGACTTACCTCCTCATAGTACGGATCCTCGGACCCAAACACATTCTGCACTTGTTTTGCAGCGAACTATGTCCAGGAGGGAAAATAGGCGTTAGCTGGGTTCTTATGGAGCTCACGCCCTCCCCTAACTTACCTTGTTCGCAATGGGTTTCGCTATAAACGACATGTATGGTTTTTCTCCTGTTTGCTTTTGTTTCCTAAATCCAGCAGTTATTCACTTGTTCAATTCGAAGTATCTCTGTAGACAACGGAGGCGAATCTTCGTCTTTATAAGGTTGAAAGTTATCTGTGGTAGCAGCGAGTTTGAAATTAAACGCCTTTGCTAGTCCGTGTTGTGTGCATAAGTGCTATTTTATTGCTTTTTTTTGTTTTGTTTCCCAGGCAAAGCCACTCACGAAACCGAGGATCCACCAAAAACCCATAACTAATCATGACACGCTATGTTATGTTACACTATCCTGAGTACGTTTCAGGGAAAATACAATTGACCATTGCGACAATATGACATTTTAGCGTAGGAATAATGACTTCTACAGAAAAACTTGAGATACACACTTGCACAATCAAATATGAAGCAAAAGTTAGCCCAATGAGTGCTGCAGTCCCCAGCTTTTTAGGGTTTTTCTTTCATTATTGTATTGTATTCTTTGGGCGATACTGGGCACTCGGCAAATAATGCTCGCGCGGCCCAAAAATCCGTTTTTGATGCTCTCTCGCTAGTCCACTACGCAAACCACATTCTCTCACGCTAAGTTGAAGACAGCATGGCCGGCTGCCGCGATAACCCGGCTACGGTTGGGCTTAAATTAAAGCGTTGAAGATATTCTTACCATAGTGTCTATCCATTCTCGCCGCTACTCATCTGTACTGATGTTTCTATCGTGGGCAGACAGCAGACAGCCGCGTGCCCAAGTCTTTAGAGGAACCGTGAGTGTGCACGGAAGGTGATAGGTTTAGATCAAGACAATAGAAAGCCACTGAGGTGGAGTCAAGAAGCGATATTTTGGGCCATATGACCATAATTTTGGTCGTGAGCCCAGCATCATGCTTTTTATTCTTTTTTACTTTATTATTATTATTATTTGTTATATGTCAACTGCGGTTTATATACTTTTACTTTCTATTTACTCTTTAGATTAATAAATAAAGGAGAGGCTTAGAGAACTGCCTTTATTCAAAGTGTCAACTAATACAAGATATTGGAGTGTATTATTATTGATCCGACGTTCCTTTTATTTAGATCTTCGATTTGACTTACTCCACATTGCTTTTCATGATATACATAAAAGTTACCTATTATTTTTGACAATAATTCACCTAGTCTCTTGTGTTAATCCACAGCAACAAAATCTCAAGCGTACCTACATTTTCAAGCTCACTTGCCTTCTCAATAGTACTTGTCTTCTCCTCCGTTTACCTCAGTCTATTGGTCTACTTGTAGCCTCATCCTTCTTCTTATCCACCTCCTTATTTGTCTTTTATTCTGGGTTACTTTCAATTATGCTCGGCTTTACCTCGCCGTCTTGTTTCTTAATTCACATGTTCCTTATCCGTTCTTCTGCGCTTCTTGCTTCTTTATCCGCTCTTAACATTCCCTTGCATCTTGTGCTATCTGTATTTTCTCATCGATCTCTTCCCAGTTCGAATTTTTTCACATATCCTTTTTTACAGGAGCCTCTACGTCACACTTGTTCACTAAAGACGGTCTTGAGTCACGTTGGCCTCGCTTTTTGTTGCTCTGCTTATTATCTCCCCCTTTTTGAATGCCTCATTGTTACCTTGATCTTACTGTGCTTCATTTTGAGTCGCACGTATCTTTCTATTTTTGCTCGGCTCAAATTCCTATTCTCATCTTGCTTAACTTGAACATTTTTCAATGCGGCCATACGACGCAACTCAGTGATTATACTGTGTTAATCAATTTTATCTAGGATTCATCCTGTCACCGCAAAACCCTTTCAATTTTATTTTTTCACCAAAGAAACATAGGGCGAATCCACTCGTTAATGTTTGGTTATAGTTTTCCTCTCACGAGTTATTTTTCCCATCAATGGCCTTCAATGTGTTAAACGTGAACTTGAAGAGTGAAATCAGAGGTATTATTCGAACTAGATTGGGGCTTAAGAATGCAGTGAAAAGCTATGACAAAGCAAAAAAGAAATTTTACACGGCAAATAATCTAGTGGCTTCCAAGGCTAGGTAGATGGAGATTTATGTTTTATTTATCTTTTGATGTACATGTACATGTACATGTATTTATATCCCTTAATCTTTACAGACTATAAAAAATTGAATTATATTTCTTCGAAAAAAGCCCGGTACTCGTGACTGATTACAACCCCCGAAACCTTGTTCATGATGTATTTACTATGATTTTATTCACATACAATACCAATTTTTAGTTAGTATTGTTGTTGTTCTCGGTTTGAGAGGGTCCGGAACAACCACTACAGCACGAGTCGTCCGACCATTCTCATTTATCTAGCAGAGTGCTAGTAGGTACCTGGCGTAAACAAAACCTTCTTAGAAAAAAAAATAGCCCCGTCTATGACGATAAATAGTATGTTTAATTTCCCGTTTAAGTGATACAAATAGAGGTGCAATAACTATATAAACATATAACATAATGTAAGACATGGATCAATGAGTCTCTGATGCAGATATATTTTAGCTTAGTCTTTTCAAGTATTGCGGTGATTTTGGTTCATTTTATGAGTTTCTAAAAGCATTTCAGACATCAAACCCGCCAATGGCGTTGACCCACCTATGATGGCAAAGAATAAAAGAATTTGCTTTGTGGCCAAAATCAATTTTAAACACCCGCCACATCCAATCCAAGTCTGCAGCTTCTGTGGTCAATACGCTCAACGCCTGCATTAATAGATAGATAGATAGATAGATAGATAGATAGGCCATTCCCGCCAAATATTGCCATTTTTTGTCTACTACTTTGAAATTCAACCAGTCTTTCAACATTACATGAAGGCCATCGGGCCTGAAGTGGTAATAAGTGGATTGAGGCAGGGCCCCCGGGATCAACCCGGGCCATGCGGACGCAGCTCTGTGAAGGTGATGTGCTTTTCAATAAATGGAGTAAAAGATATTCTGTATTTTTCTAAAAATTCCTCGTGAAGGATCAAACGAATTATGGACCAAAGGTAAACTAAATATAAATGATTTGAATTGATCTTGCTGAGGCAAGACTAACGCTCTTGGAGAAGACTTGCATTGGCTCGGATTGTAACATCATTAAAGTATGTTGGCTTGAAGAACAGAAGTCTGTTTCAAGTTAACTTAGACCAAACACATCGAGCAAGACGACGAACACGATGAG